>JAHLSL010000038.1:5880308-5913276 GCA_025920805.1 Petroica traversi
GATCTGACAACAGGAATGTCTGGGTAGCTAAGGTACACCAGCCTGAAAGTGATCCAAAAAGAGGCAGAAGATGCTCTTTTAATAGTCAGGATGAGTATGGAGAAAAAAGACATTTGTTTTCTTGAGTAGAAGTGAAAGGATGACTAGTGTTGACAGATAAAATTATATTCTATCTGAACATCCAATGAAGATGCTATCAGAAACTGATAGAGGAGATGAAACACAATTTGAAGAATGATGGCTCATTAAGAAAAGAGAGTAATTTTAAGTTGAGGTATAAAATACCGAAGTGCAGAATTATGGCCACCATCTCTTTTAAAATGAATATAAGTGGCTCAAACACTTATATGTTTGGTCATGTATGGTCATGTTTTTAAACTGATCAACTTTGCAGGATATAGAAATCACACTCTTAAACTTCCAGCCAATTAATATACTGATTAGAAAGCAGAAAGTTAAAAATAATAACAAAAAACCCTAGTTACTTCAACTGGAGTAGCTAACATTGAGAAAGCTGGCCAGCCAGAAAGCCATGGAAGCCCATGGATGAGCTAACTGTAGGCATACAAGGCTTAGCCTTCTCATTAAAGAATTAAATTGGTAGCAAGCATCTGGAGATGTACTGCTCCTATGCAAGGCATAGTCTTAAAGAGCAATCTGTTATTCCCCAAGGCTATTGAATAGAAAGAAGATCCAGAAATACCACAGATGGAAAAGCAGATTGCTCGGGGTGTACATAAGACATTATACTCTTGCAGCATACAGTGAATCTGCCTGCAGATGGGTAAGGCCCAGGAGAAAATGTATGTTAAACTATCCCTTTGATAGAGCTTACAGTTCATTAATTTGTGACTTGGTTGCATCTTAGTTGAGGTCATGAGAGGAAAACATGAGCAGAAGCTCATTGTGTTGGGGGATACAAAGGCAATTCCCTGCTTCAAGAAGCAGGAGTACTGTTATTGCAGAAGCACTGTAAATTTAAGTTGAACACAGTCTGAGGCTAGCAAAAAATAGAAAGAAAGATTCTGAAGAGCCTTTATCAGGATAGTAATAATACCTTTGAATATGAATAGTTTTCTAAATAAGGATTAGTGAAGGAACAATATGTTGACTACTTCATAGTTAATTATTTTTTCTAGGAAAAAATACTGAAAAAACTCACCACAAAAATGCAGTTAATCCCATAGATGTGAATGAAGCTCAGTGCAGACAAGTTTAATATGATTTGTCATTATTAGAATTGCTAAGGTGAGTTATTTTTACTTCATTTTTATTTCATTTCAGATAATTAATATAGTGTGCTGAAAAGAAACATTAACATATGAAATTTACTCAGACCAGATTTTGTATGATTTTTGATCTTAGCATGTTGTTTGCATATCCAAAATGGACAGGTATTTGAGGTTTCTGAGAGAACTAAAGGAAAACCTTCAAAGGTCTGATCATACTGAAAACTAATGCAACATAAGTCAAAATGTAATGTTAAAGGTCCTTTGAAATCTTTAGGGAAGCCAAAATTGTTCTGCAATGGTCACAAAGAAAAGGAACACTTCCTTTGTATGGAACTAGCAGAGATAATTCAGATGGACCCCACAGCCAGAATTAAAGGTGTGTATTTAAAACTCCTCAGGATCTTTTGTATATTTTTTCTCCCCCAAATAGCTTAACATCATAGTAAAAGAAGTTTGGGTCAATGAGTTATCTACTTCTCTTCTTTGACAATAATTAATAGTCTTCCGACCTCTGTGATTTTTAAGTGTTTCAAGATTTAATAAAAATGAGCAATAGTGGGCCAGAAAAATCCACATTTAGCTCATTTAGGAGTCCTGTTTGCAATTTAGAAAAACCTGCAGTTTAAAAAAAGTTTATAGCTAGTAGATGCTGCTTAATATCTTTTTAATGGTCTGGAAAGTGTTTTGTCTTGCTTGTATATTGTAATCAATCATCCTGTTATTTATTAAATATTGGGGAAAAATGTACTGAACACTTGTGGCTTTTCTGCAATATTTTGAGCAAACTATGTCCATCTACTAATGAACTCAAATTGCTCTTAATTTTTATAATTTAATAAACAAATAGCAGTATTTCCTCTTATTGTCATTACCTCTATTAGCCACAGATTTCTTTGTTTGTTTGCTTATTGTAGAAAGATGACTGAGGGCAAAATAAGAGGAAACTGAGAAATTATATTCACGTCCTAACAGAGGTTAGAATGGTACAGAAATTATATGGTAAATTAGAGTTGCTGCTCCCTGGATGGAATGCAGTTTGCATGCTGCAAACCTACTCCATGAGGATTCCCCATACCCAAAATCCGCATCCATAGCACTGCTAAGGGGGATGGAACTGAGGTGGAGCAGAGTGGAGACACCATGACCAGGCTCTGCTGAAACCTTTGCAGGGAGGGGAATTCAATGGTAGTTTTCAGCTGGAAAATCACATAGCACCTGTCATCCAGAGGAGAGGAGGAGATGTCCTGCTGCTGAGCCAACAGCTGTGGTGAAATCACTCTCCTCATTTGAACTTGCTTCATTACAACCTAATTGTAATATTAACACACACCTCCATCCCAAAGGTACCCCCTCTGAGGCACAGCCACTTCTGGCTGTATGCCCTAGATTTTATCAACTCTATCTTTCAAAGCAAAACAAGAGAATTTTACACCAATCCTTAAAAAATGTATGAAAAAGTAGTCACACAAGCTCCACCTAAACACAAAGAAATAGTACAAAAGTAAGGAGAGAATGGGGAGAATTTAAGGAAGACTCCATTGCAACTGCTGGAATCAGGCAAAGGGCTGGACCTGTCTTCTCTCCTGTAGGGATGCCAGTTGGGTAAAAATCACACTGTGAACTGAATGCTTTTATTGGGGATCACAGCTTGTCTGTGTTTTACTTTGGATAAGTTTTTGCAGTCAGATACTGTCACCAATAGTCCTCAAACCCCTGTCACAATTTTATATTACTAAAGAGTGTTATTCCGTAAACTGTTAGTGTGAGTCCTTCACAGGTGCTGGCAGTGCTGGCAGTAAGGGACACACTCAAATGAAGAGGAAGGCCTTCTGAGGTGTCATAAAGTGGATGCAACCTCTAAAGAATCCCCCTCAAGTTGTTGGGGTGTGTCCCTGAACAAGTCAGTCAAGCCACCTCCCATTCAGCAGGGATTGTTCAGTGAAGGGACTCAATAATGGGGCACTGACACACTGGTCAAGCACAAGGGCCCAGCTTTCCTGAGGTGCTGACAGTCAAATCGAACACTAAAGATAAAGGAAATCTCCCTACACTAAGACTCAGTGTCTCTCCTTTCCAAATGACATTTATCTTCCCTTATCAAAATATTAAAATCCTTAACTTTTAATTTATATACATTGCTGAACACACCTTCCCCTCTTTCATAAAATATTACAATTTCTTATTGTTGTTTTTGCTTAATGAAATTTTATCTAATGTCATGCTCTCTTCTGATTATGGAATTTTAACCGTGAAGACATGCAATGAACTCTTCCTAAAAACCTGCAAATTCATAACTTTTTAATCTTCTTCTTAGGGGAATTATCTCAAGATTTAGGAAGTTTTCCATTTGCAAGCAATGAACACATATTTACAGATTATTAGGATGTCTCTTTGTTTGCCCATTTTAAACACAAGTAGATCAGGATCACTTGTTCCTAGGTGATATTGAACTGACCTGCCTAGTAATAATGTACCTTGACCTCTCATAATGAGATCCTGAGAAGAGATTTGGTGGCAGAATGAGGCAATTTAGGCTTATATCTGTTCCCAGTCAATATAGAAAAAACATGTACATTAAACCTGCTTTTTGTCTGTACATCTACACACTTGTTGAGCAGGAAAAAAAGTAATGGATTTCAACAGAGAAGTCAATTTTTTAATTTCTGTCTTTTTTTTACCTTAAATCAATCATATTCTGTAATGAGTGGTTGTGAATTTTTATTTTCAATAATTACACCTATAGCCCTGTAAAAATAACTGAAAAAAGGGTATTTCATTACAAGGTCAAAAGTTTCATCTTTTACTAAATAATAGTCTTAATAAAGCCATAATAATGATGGTTTATCCTATATGGTCTTGAGGTAACTTCATCATGGACAGCCTGATAGTTTCTGGCAGGCTATTAAGGCTATTAAAATGTATTTGTATTAGAATATATTGTGCAATACATCATGTTACTTCAAATGGATATTTTATATGTATAAAAAATATATGCATAAAATAGTATAGGTAGGGAAAGTACCTAATACCTCAAAAACCTTCTCTGATACAAAGAACAACTGCAATCACTGTGCATTTTCTCCACTGCAATAATTTTCTTTTCCTGTTTGAGTTGCCTGTTTAGATGGAAAGCTCTTCAGGGCAGAGCAGAGGCTGTTTCCTGTGCTCGTGTACTCCCAAGCCCAATGGACCTTGATTTTTTGTATCTTTAGGCTCTGTGATAATCTAATAATTAATTTACTTGATTTACAATAGGAATGGTTTAGAGCTGTTTAACATGATTTCTATATAAATTAGTTTTTTGTACTAAAATAATCATCAAAACAGTTTACTTCTTTCCTATGTGCCAAAGTTTGGGATAGTTAGATGCCAAGTTTTCAGCAAAACTAAGATCTGATTTTTACAGTAGATTTATTGCTGGGACACAATATATTAGAAGTGTTCTAAGGCAACTCTAGCTTAATTTGCAAATAAGCTCACAGTAGTTGTAAAGGTGTTTTTAAGAGGAGCTACTATGCTTTCCTTATATCAGTAAGTCATTGCCATTTGTGTACAAATGTTGATTTTTTAATTTCACTTAATAACAAGGATGCCTTTACAATATAAAGTGAAAATTTTAAGTCCAAAAGGTAGTTTTGGGTTTATTGCGGTTTTTTTTTGTTTGGTTTGGTTTGGTTGTTTTTGCATTTTCCAGTGTATTAGTCATTATTTCCTTTTATCTAAATGTGCAAAGTAGTGACTTTACAGAAAGGCTGGACCCCTGACTTATGACTTAAGAATGATATTTGCAAATCTAAGAATATTTCTTAGATAAAGTGCTGACTTTTAATGGTATAATGATGTTGTCCCTTGGCCTGGCACACAGGTCTTCTCAGATGGGTTCTGAAGCTTAATAGAATCTTACTTTGTTATTTTGACCTTAGTTTCTCCTATGCATAATAAAGAAAAAAATATAAAGCTCCAAATATGAAGAATTTCCTCTTGTTGAAAGTTACTTAGCCATATGAATATATATGTCAATAGCAACAGAACTGTTGCCAAAGATGTATCAGCATATGGAATTGTTCCACTGCTGGCTCAGAACTACACTGAGAGTGTTCAAGTGCAAAAGACTAAAAACATATTTATTTCTTTCAGAATATGAATATACCACTTTGTCCAACTGCAAAATTTCAGAAAA
The DNA here is from genome assembly GCA_025920805.1 of Petroica traversi. NCBI lineage: Eukaryota > Metazoa > Chordata > Aves > Passeriformes > Petroicidae > Petroica > Petroica traversi. Next base: position 5,885,721 of record JAHLSL010000038.1, read on the forward strand.
GATTTTTAGTTAGATTGTGTCATTAACAGATTATAAATTCTTGCAAGCTTTACTGAACTGTTGGGTCAGAGATAACACAGGACTGTAGCAACAGTTCCAGACACCTGATTAACAGAGCCTTTTATTGTGCTGTTGATTTCAGGGCGTGAAAGGAAATATGCTACACAGATGATACCAGCTGTCTCTGTTTTTTCCGACTGAATATTATTAAAGGTAATATAAATATTTCTTTTAATATTACTTTCCCAGCAAAGTAATTGTTGTAATTTCCTTTAGGCAGTGATAAGAATAAGACAGAGTAGATGGGTTCAGGGAACAATCTCCCTTTTAAAATATTACCCTCCCCATAGATAATCTGCCTTTGCAGTATAGATAGTTGTCCATCTATACGCAGTTGTAAAATCTGTAATATTTTGCCAGTCACACAAAAGGCTCACCTTCCAAGTGTTTTTACAAGGATATTATTATAGGTAGTCACCTCATTGCAAACTTAATTACTTCAACAGAAATCATTTCTGTTTTATCCCTTTCTAGATGTTTAAAGCTTCTGCAACATCTGCACACAATGATATGCTTAGAGAGTGCTCATGCATTTTGAGCAAGGCCTGATTAAAACTGCTGGAATAATAGATGCCTCTGTACAAAAATTCAGTATAAATCCTAGCTTATAAAGTCCTTCTGTGGCAATGTAATAGCTGCCAGTACAGGAAATGTCACAGTTGGAGGTGAATCAGCAACAGCCTGCAGCATGTATACAGACCTCCCAATCACTCACAGGGACAAGAAAAAATGCAGTAAAAAACAAACAAACAAACAAACAAAACAAAACAAAACAAAACAAAACAAAAAAACAAACCCCAACCCAAAATTTTTTAAGGGGAAATAAGGTACCGTCTATACTTTAAAAATGAGATTTTGCTTAAGGATCTGGAGTAATGATTCATAGCAGTCTGGCAGGAATCCTCCAGGTGATGCAGTATGCTCCCTGAACATGACTGAGAACAAGAACTGCTTTAATAGGTCTCTGGACTAAGAACCTTAGTTTTAAGACCCAGATGTCTGAAAGTTTGGAAGGGGTGAACACACAGCATGAATTGTTCTGTGCAGGTGATGTCACACTTCTAAGCAGACAGCAAAGTACTCTTTATGAGATCTGACACAAATGCATCACTCGCAGTGAATCCATGAAACCTCTCAACTGTATGTGTGAAATTAGTATGAGAACGTACATTTCTTGATACTGTCTGGCTTGTAGTAGTTTATGAAACAGTGAGAAAAGTCCTTTGTGCTCTTATGCTTTCCTCCTTTGTTGGTACCTGTGCTCTCTGAGTATTCAAAGCACTATGATCGGCAAATTCCGGGCTTTGCCTGAAGTCAAATTAGGTTATTACAATCTTTAACGTTCAGCTTCTCTGGACACACGTTGTAAATACAGATGGGACCTAGCTCTTCTTAATTAATGGTTTTGACACATTATCAGGAACATTTTGGATCAATAGGCAATATTGTCCCTTTCTTGCTGGCTGAATTTGTAGGCAAAGACCTCTTTCCTCCTCTGTGCACTGAATAGTTTAATTTTATATAGTTACCAAGTTCCTAATTAACATCTGAGTCTGTGCTGAACTCATTGATACATTTTATTAGCTATGTTTTTTCAGACTTAGAGAATAGTTTTTAAAAAACAAAATGTATGTGTTCTTAATAATCAAATTCAATGACTACCTTTCTCAGGTCAATTTTATCTTCTATTTTCCCCCTCTAAATTTATGCTTATATCCCTTTTAACTCTCACTGACCAAATGATTAATTCTTTTGACCAAATTCTACTGACCAAATTCTACTATTCTAAACTACAGCTGCAGGTATTTCAATAAGCAATTCTCTCTAAGTTCTTTCTCCTGTGATGCCTCCACCTTTCCTACATAGCTCACAATCTTTTATACTGAAACAGAAAATTTGTGACCATTCTGGCTAACAAAAGCACAAATGAAAAATCAGATCTCATTTTGGCAGTGTGCTTGCTGTGGGAGATTCACGTATTCAGAGAGAGCTCTGCACAAATTCCTCCTTCACCCTTACTTGGAAATGCCTCCCTGTATAAATCCACTGCTGAACTAGAGTATGGGTCCATTCAAAATAGTTTTGTATCAGCAGACTGTACAATGTCTCTATCCAGTGGAAATCTGCCACTGACTGTAGCATAACTATAGTAAGATAAAACAGCAAAGATCATCAGTTATGAGTCATGAGTCAGGTTTCCATACCAGATTCTGAAGTGGTTTTGATAGTGATATGCCAGATTTGACCAGGCTATGTATGAAGAGTGAAATATCAATCTGGATTATTTTGTAACAGTCTCAGCAAAAAAGGCAAAAGTATGTCTTTAAAATACATTTTTTACATTATTTCTGGCAACAGCTGAATTTCCACAATAGAAATCCATAGTATTCTCTACGAATTAGTAAGAAAGTTAAACCATATTGCTTTCGAGTATGACAGGTGTTTGCATTTGGATCTTATCCCAGTATGATTCCTGTGCCAGCCTCCAAATAGACCCTGTGACACTGATTGCACCCCTTGGAATCTGCTATTCAGCCAGCTCTCAATCCACCTCAGCCTGCTTATCCCATTCACACTTTCTGAGTTTGCCTGTGAGATAGCTGTGAGACAGTGTTGGAAGGCTTGTTGAATTGAAGGTAAACAATGTCCACTTCTTTCCCCTCATCACAGATGGCAATCAGGTTGGACAGGCACGATTCACCTTCAGTGAATCTATGCTGATTAGTCCTTCTTGTCATCACCTTCTTGTCATTTATGTGGCTAGACATGGCTTCCAGATTGCTTCATCACATTTCTAACTGACTGAAAAATAATCTGGATTCTTTTTCAAATGCTGGATAGAAACTGACAGGTGTAAATGATTAACAACTGATGGGAATGGCATTAAGATAATTTTCCAGATATGCTATATTATTCTATATTATTTTATGTAAATTTTAAGGCTGTAACACTGGTGAAAAGTAGATTAGAACCCAAATTAGCATTCTTGTTTATTCTTGTTATTTAATGTTCTGATCCCTCCCAAGGGCATTTTCCTTCGGAAATAGACACAATATTTAACAATAGTTGGCTTCACTCATAGCTTTCAAATTGCTTTGAAACCAGGATTTTTCTTAGAACTTTTTGACTCTAGAAGTATTTAAGCTATAATTCTGCAGATGCAGATTTACTGGAGGCAGGGGAGGAAGATATGGAAAGGACAGGGATATTGACCTCCCCAGCCAGAATCAGCTGGCCCAAGCTATTTTGCCCTGACACCCTGTGTTGCACTCCCATCCCTACTGTTGTGAAGGTCACTAGTAATTGGCCAGTAGGCAGACAAACAAATCAAAAAAGTTCATGCTATTACACACTCACATGATTTGCTGAATCAGGAACTTCAACAACAAACTGAGCCAAACAAGTTTGTGGGCATGGGGGAAGCCAGAAATCAATGAACCTTGAGTATGGGTCGTAAATATTTTTGTGGTTAATACAATAGTACCTTGCAATAAAACACTAGGCTGTGGTATTTCTTACTCTACCAGCATGTGCTGCCACCTGCCAGACATCACCACATTCATCCTAACCAGCTGGACATTTCTGAAGCTGCTGAACACAACCTGCTTTTCAAGTCAATGACTGCTTCTTTTTGCAGGTGCATTGACAAGACTGTGAAATCTCAGTGGATGCAGAAAAAGGAGGCAGGTTTTTTGCAGGTTATTGGTCTTTGAAAAAGCCCTACACATGCTGCTTCCTCAAGTGTATTTAAAAGGTCAGTGTCAAGTCAAAAACTGAGTTAGATTCTCTATCTTTCTATACTGATGTATTCACAGTCTTAACTTCATTTGCCTCTTCTTTGAATTTAAGAAGGTGCAAAACTGTAGGGATAATTTTTCATCTTACTGTGATTTTTCTTCAATGTGCCTTCCTCCTCTCTTCATCAGTGAAAGAAGAAACAAAAAATTATATCTAGCAAACAGAGAAAGAGACTGTTACATTTCAAGTACACACAGGCCACTATTTGCAGACATTGATTTGACTTCTGAGAAAGCTTCATGACAGTCATGAAAGAAACTTCCTGTCACTATTCCCTTTTTCATGCCCTTCCTGCCTTGTATTCTATGGGGAGAAGCAAGAAAAATGGGAAGCCTTGTACAAGTTTCTGTAACGTGTTGAATTCTGATGAGATGCAACTACGGAACTTTCCTAAAATGTTTTCAGCACTGTACCACAGCAGGTATACCTTGGAAGAGACCTGAGGCTAAGTCCATTCTGGAGAAGATACACCTCAAAATACCAACAGTTCATGTTGCAGCACCTTGAATAATCAGTGGCTGTGCGTGAGACCAAGGCAGGTCAGGAGAGACTGTGCCTTATAGATAAAGCTTCACTTGGAGCAGGTGCAACCCTAAGGGACCTAAGGACCAGAGCAAGGGCAATGGGAGCAGTTCACTGCAATGTTAAACTCATCGGTCTGGTCCAAAGGGACCAGTGGTTGAAGTTTTAATGGATATAATTTTAAATTGTTGGAATGCATGATTTGAGTTGCACGTTATGGGAATTACTGTAGCAGGAGCCACCTCAACCAGTAGGGAACAAGCCATACAAGAAGTACTGCAAGTGCAGCAGCAATGCCACCTGATTTGGTTTTGCTAAAAAATTAAGAATATATTTCTCCTCAGGCATAGAAACAGGTGTAAAGATGTCTTCATGATACCTCTCAAGTGTTCAGGTGTTCAGACATGCATGGGCTTAGTGATTCCCAGACCAGAATTCTCAGGAGAGAATATTTTGGTTTGAAGTGTCACAGTCTCAATGAACAGTTTGATGTGCCCAGTGACTGAGAAGAAAAGCATTTTGTCATGGTTTTGCACAGTGGACTGAACAGAATTTTCAATACTATGTGCTTCCTTGTCTTGGTTGGCACTGGGCAGGGGCTATAATTTAAAGGCATTCCAGACAAATTTACCAGTAATACCACTCAGTACTCTCCTACTTACCTGAACCTCACTGATGACAGAAAATGCTTGTGTCTCCTTCCATCTCAATGCTTAGGTACTTCCAGTGCAGTCGTTGTAATCTCTGCCCTTTGCTCAAATCTGAGGTTGACAAACTCACAGCAGGCCAGTTCAGAATAGCAGGATGAGCTGAAGTCTCTGTTGTTTATCCCTGAAGCCACTGTGATTCTGGGAGAGTTTGCTGACATCTGTATGACCAGAGGGAGCCTTTTCCAACCTCAGCTGACCCAGCACCCTGCAGCACATAATAGCCCTCTGTAGTATCCATACTGAAATATGCCTTTTAGGGAGAAAAATACCATTGCAAAGTTTCTGGCAATTTGGAAACCTTTAAGTGGAACACCAATTCACACCAGGCTGAATTTCAGTCTTTGAAGCATTACTATCTTCCAAGTTGCACAGAGAACTATTGGATTCCTTGCTCGGGGTAATTTATTGGAATAGTGCCTTGTCCTTGGGGAAGCTCATTTATTACTTAGGCTGAATCTGCTTTATTGTTATAAAATTCTATTTACTTAATGTGTACCAGCAAAGAAAACCTCATCTTAGATGATATTAAATAGTGGGAATGAATCCCCAAGGGATTAATTCTAGCAAAAGTCTGTACTGAAAGATAAAACTTTTGTCTTAGAGGCCATACACAACCCATTCATTTCAGGGAGTGAATCTCGAAATGACATATTTTCCTCATACTTGTGGCCGAAAAGCAAAGTTTTCTGAACTTCTTCTGATAGCTGGAAAACATTTTATGTGTCTTCAAGAAAAGGCAAAAATTGAAGCATTAGAAAGGATTATCTCTTCTACTGCCACTAAATTGCTAGTTCCATTTGTTGTCAAGTTCATTAGAAGTCATGAGTCAGGCCTACTAATCTGGTTTGTATTGCTTTCCTGACATAAAACATCTGCAAATCTGCCTAAACTGATACTATTCCATGAATTATTGTCAATTATTTCAATGAGTGCTACCAACAGCATCAGTTTGCTTTAGGGAAAAACAGAATGACTTTTCCCTCACCGATTAGTAAAAAAATATCTTATTTGTTTAGCCCTTCATAAATTAAAATAAAAACTAAACCCAAAAGATCTCCTGTGCTTCTATAACCTGAACTTACCTCATTCCATAGAGACTTATAAAAAGAGAATAGCATGAATTTTTGATGAATCCCTCTATCAAGCTTCGTTCATGGTATCTTAATCAGCATAACAAAGCTATCATTTTATGTGATTGCTAATTATTTTCTACTTTCATATTTAAGACTATTCTCCGCTCTTCTTTTCATATGATTAAAAGAATATCTTTTATTATTTTTCATTCTCCCGTTAAAGCTTTTCACAAGGAGAATGCCAATATTATCACAATTAAAATGGAATGTTCAAGCAGAGCTGCTGCCTTCCGTGTCTCTGTGTAGAGTTTGTTGCTTTAATTGAAGCAATGAATTCAGCCTTCAGTATCCTATGCAGATACTCCTTTATTTTAGCAGCTATATTAAAGGCTTTCTAACAAAAATCACATTACATTGAGAAATTTGTCTGCATATTCTGAAATGTCCGTGCTGACTCCTCCAATTTTGTGTGTGACTTTATCACGTTTTGTACTATTTATGGGAACATGCCCAAAGTGTTGAAAATCATAAGGATTTGCAGTCTTTGGTTAGAAAAAGAAATATTCTTGGAGATAAAAAAAAATCTATTTATTCTTTACACCAGTTTTTATTTTGATTTTTGTTTTCTCTGCATACTCCCTACTTGTGTTGCACTAAACACCACTTTGCTGGTAAGATTCACAGAATGGCAAAGGGCTGAGGGCAGATTCAGCTGCAATTAAAGCTGACAGGATTTGGACTGCGGCTGAGATAAGCTTTTTCTTTTAGGGTTTCATATAACTCATTCTTTAGTCAGCGCTACCCTGAAGGTCCAATTCAACTATACTCTGAATTCCATCAAAAAACAGACATTGTCTCCATTGGGTTGGATTGGGCCCTCAAGTGCCTGCTAAGCATGTTTACACCACGGGCACAGAGGCTATATATTTTTTTTTCTTTGAAGAAATAGCGGACTTTAACTTTCAGAAAAGGCAGCTAAGACTGATATTCAATACCATCATATTAAAAAATAAAACCGTGAACTATCATTCTCTGTGTAAAGTTGAAATCTTCTTGTACTATGGCTTTTTTTCAGATAAGCTTTTTATATAGATATCCACATTATTTAAATTTATAAATAGAGCTACTTAATTTGGTTCATTTGTAGAAGGAAATAAACAGCAAAAATCTTAGAAAATGTAAATCATGCAAGTTGCTTAGCACATTTTTTAATTTCAGTAGTAAACACCTATTAATTCAGGGGAAGATGGATTTATTAGGGTATAATGCACCTAGCTGACACAATACTACAAAAAAATTTATTTGATTTGACATTATTTTATATTATTTGGTATTCTGTTCTGCCTAAAGGCTATAAATAATGTAAAAACTATTTCTAGGAACAATACAACAAACATCAGGGACCCCATGACAACAGAAAATCCTTGAATTAAGGCGAATCCAGTTTAAATGAAAATATTTTTTTTATTATTTGTGGAATGTACAAATTTCTGCTGTGATGCATGGGAACTAAGTACACCAAAATTACTGTAATTCACAGTCTTAAAATAGAATCTCAGAAATGTCATGTTGAATTTCTTCACAGCTGTGTAGAAGTATATCCCACTCCCACAGGGCTACCTAATTATCTCCAGATAGAAAGAGAGATGCATGCCTTGTAAGTTAGATATTTGAAGAAGATATTCAAAACTTGATCTATAACACCAGTCGCATATATATATATTTTTAACTGTAAGTGACTTATAATATGACTTTAACACTTTTCTTAAATAAAAAAAGCAGATATTTATTAAAGAGTGTGAAAGGAAAAAAACATGCTAGAGCTATGTTTAAAATTTTAATGGAAAACTGAAAATTAATATTAATCCTACTGTACTATAATATTTATTGTAAGTTCACTAGCCACTTTTTTCAATGTGATTGAATATAGTTAATATTAAAACATCTTTTCATTTTGTGATATGTCGACCTACATTTAATTGCTTTTCATAAAACAATGTTATGCATCTTGTGCCATTTCCCCCATTTGCACCAAGAATTTTGTCTTTTTCACATAAAACTCTGAATTTATTTCCATAAGATCTTGTCAAATAAACAGAGTATTATGCCCACTGTAATAAATAAGGTTTGTTGCCCTTTGATTGATTAAATTCAAGAGTTTCTAGAAATTCTCAGTGTCCATTATAAAAAATGTAGGTTCTCATTTTGAAGAGTGTTTATATTACATTTTATACATTCAAAGCAAAATTTCTGTTGGCTGCATTTGCACTTCAATAAATCAGGCCCTACAGACTCCAGTTAGACAGCTAGAAAATGAGAATTGTGTAGTTGGTACTGTTCTCTGAGTTTCACTCACTTAAGTACAGTCAGAGACTTGTACTCCCATGCAAATTCTCTGCTGCCTAGGTCACCATGTAACTGCTTTAACTGAAGACTCTTCTTCCTTTTTATGCCGAGTTTCAAAGGTGGAAAATCAAGGTCCGCTCTGTGGATCATATAAAGTAATACAAAACAACTAGAGGCACCTGTGAGTTGTCATCTATTATGAAAATCAGCATGCTTGACAGATGTGACAGATGCACATTCACTTAATGAGTTTCACAGGTATTTGCTTACAGGGGAAGGCAATCTCTGTGGTAAAGATGACCAAAACCTCTTAGGAATTATGCAGAAATCTAAGGGCGATTCTTTGCAAACCAAATAATATCAAAATTTTAGCAGATTTTCATGGGGAATTGAAGATATTTTATCACTTAAATTTCTCTATTGAAACAGGCTCTCTTTAAAAAGAAAAGGTACATATTAGTAGAATGATGCAATTGTTTAATGGCTTTATCTTTGAAAAAGCTGTATTACTTAGGCTCCCTGTTCGGGAGGAGAGGATTTTTGCTGGTTTTAGTACACTGATGGCATGCATTGCAAATGTCAATCAGATTTTTTTTTTTGATTAAACTGTAACCAAGTATAAATACCTAGAGACTGATTGGCAGTGCACAACTTCCAGGCACCATGGCAAGTAGTTTCCAGCTCTTTCTTGAAGTTATTAGGAATGGCCTGATCACAGCTCCAAGTGGCATCTTATAGAGTTTCTGTTTCTTCCATTTCTGGTATTTTCTTGGGTAATATCTCTGGCGTGGAGAAAGAAATTTTGAAGACAATAAAGGTCTTCTATAAAAGCTACAAGGAAGTGCAAATGAAAACCTAGGACAGTGACATGAGACCATATGCATATTGTTTTTCGTTTAGTTTAGATCTCCTCACCAGCCTACATGTCCCATCGAAGGAATCAAATTTCAGTATGGAAACTCGGCCTGCATTCATTGTCAAGTTTAGGGAAAAGAAATACGTCTGCCAGAGCTCTTCTTGATATCTTAATTAACAGTAGAAAGTAACAGTTAGTATGATCGATTTTCAATATACAGCTGGAAAATGATGTCAATTCAGCTACTGAAAACATCTGGGGACATAATTTGATGCAAACTTAAAATATCAGGTGGCTCCCAGCTTTGCGTAGATGAAGTAACATCATGAAAAGTAAATAACATTACCATTTTATCTTATTTTTCTGTTTTATTGAATTTTGTGCACAAGTATTCTCTCATTTCAGATCCTTTCAGTCATAATGCAATGGCAAACTAGAGTCTAAGAAGATTTTGTTAATCTAGGACAGAAAATAAATAGGACATTACTCTTAGTTTCTATCTGTTGCCATTTCAGTGTCAGACTAGGGACATATTATGTGGAGTAGAGCTTTGAAAACAGTCCATATCAAACTAACTTTCTGGTCTATAAATGGCTTTTTAAAGCATTCCTTAACATTTAGGACCTTTAACTTAATTTAAATATTGTGGGATAATGTGGTATAAACCTTTGACAATAATAGTCACTACCTACTGAAGTTAAGATCTGGTGGAGAATTTCTTTTCTTGTGACTCCTAGGAAGAATCAAAAAACATCTTTAAGTCTAAAAAGCAGAAGAAATGAAAAGATAGCAGGCAAGCTGTAATAAAAATATGATAAAGCTCTTTCATGAAATAGATGTCATAATTTGCCAATGTATTCACAATTAGAGAGACTCTAAATTTTAAAAGATATCTCCTTTTCAATATTCTGGAATAAGTTAAGATCATAGTCTCTAATGGTTTTTTATTCTAATTGGATACAGAACAAAAATTTTTGTCAATCTTGCTGACACCTGTACTAAATTCCTTTCAGGCTTTGGATGTGCTTTCAGATATAATTCAGAATATTAATGATTATTTTTATAGCCTTGCTTAGTCTGAGATTTTAATTCTAAGAGCTTATTGTCATTCTTCTTGCTCTCAGTTACTAAGCTGGAAGGCTTGGACTGGCATGCTTTTAAATACTTGTGAAGCTTTAATATGCTGATTATTCTAGAATTTTCTCTTATTAATTGCCTATGTAGTATAGCCAAACATCCACATATAAAATACGCACACACACACACACACACACACACACACACACACACACAATAGCTATACCATTCAAACAAAAGCAACAAATAAATGATACGGAAAGGAAGTGTACTTGGCTGGATGCCAGGTGCCCACCAAGCTGATCTATCACTCCCCTTCCCAGAGGGAGAGGGCAGAGAAAATAAGATGGAAAACATCTCATAGGTTGAGATAAGGCAGTTTACTAAAGCTAAAATAGTGGAAGTTAGCATGTGCATAAGCAAAGGAGAAAGTAATTTTAATCTGGACCTCCCATCAGCGAGGGGTGTTCAGTCAATTCCCAGGAAGCAGGACTTCAGCACAGACTGGTTGCTAGGAAAGGCAAACATTGTAAAATGACAAATGCTCCCCGTTCCTCCTCCTTTCCTTAACTTCTATTTCTAAGCTGATGTCATATGAAATGGAATACCCCTTTGGATAATTTGGGTCATCTGGCCAGGTTGTGTCCCCTCCCAGGAAACTGCCCACCCCCAGCCCCTTGATGGGGGAGGAATGTTGGAGAGACAGTGCTGGTGCTGTGCCAGCACTGCTCAGCTGTACCCAAAACACCACTGTGTTACCAACACTTTTCCAGCTGCCAGTGCAAAGCACAGCACTGTGAGGGCTGCTGTGGGGAAATGAGCTCCAGCTCAGCCAGACACAATACAGGCAGTAATGCTGAAAATAAACCCAACCAAAAAACAGGTTTTGATAGAGTACGTTTCACTTGGGAGAGCAACATAAACTTTTGTTAAAGAGCTGTTCTTCTGATGTAAGTTTCCCCATTTAGAGACTTTGTTGATATAGTCGTACTGCCAACCCTTTCCTTACCTAAACGGGCTTTGTTATCTCTGGAATCTGACCACTGGAGTAGATTGTGTGTTAATAAGTGAATGTAACTCTATTCAAATAAAGATCTTCACTTATCCACACCTTGTCTCCTAATATTCACTGGTTACAGAGACTGCTTTGTGACCTAAAGGTTTACTTGCATTGTAAGATTTTGAGTCATGCACTACAACTCAGTGGTTTGTTTGTTTTGTTTTTATTTATGGTCCTGCTACTGCTCTGTAAAAAAACCAACCAAACAAAAAACCCCAACAAAACAAAACAAAAAAAAGAGAAACATTTATTATAAGAGTAGGTTTATGTTCCTGTATTTATCAGCCCTATCTACATATATTCTACCTGTTTCTCACTATGTTCTCTGTACTTGTTATGATGAATGCCTTATGCAAATCAGGAATTTCTAATCTCTCTACTTCACCCTGAAAGAGCAAAGGCACGCTTCAGAATTTTCATAATTAGTCATTTCAAACCTCATAAATGGGCACATTTCTATTTTACAGAAAACATACTAAGCTTGCTGGAATTTACCCACTCAGAATATGTTCCTGAAGCTAAGCACTGTCGATGCAGAATCCAGGCAGCCACTGACTTTTGCACAGCTAATCTAAATATCCACAGTGGTTTTGATATATCTTTGGAAAAGAAAGATTCTGGGGAAATTCTCATTTCCACTCTTTTACCAATAATTAAGAGAAGTTTTTCCCCACTAAATATTATTCCATGCCATCCTTATGCAATCTTTTGAACTTTCTGTGCTACATCTGTGATTCTAGTGTTAATAAGACACTACAGTAGTGAGGCAGTGTGAGACTGACTGTGAGAGAATACTGGTGCCTGCTGATCCCAAAATGCTGGCAGAGCTGTGCTGGTGAACACGCAGCTGCTTTGGCTGCACAGATCTGTGCAGAGCAGAAGTGGATGTTTTGTGCATGGGATTGGAGATCTGTATGGTGTGAGAGATAACAGGAGATTCTGTGGATGATGATGGGGTTATCGTTGAATGGACACTGTGGGGTGGTTGGGCTGGAAGGATGCAGAAACTGAAGTTCAGGAAAGTGGCAGTACAGGAAAGGCAAGTTCTCTATAAAAAAAACATGAAAAATTAGAACAAGTTACTCTGTTGAAAAAATCAACAAGGGGAAGAACAAAACATCATCCACTGCCAAGAGGGGCGTACAAGTGTAGTTTGAATGACTCAGTACTGACAGTCCAATGTCCTGGAAAGGAGCAGGAGCAGCATCAACTATGAACAGCTGAGTGTGTTTGTGGAGCTGGGATTCCCTTTTCTGCCCTAGGGATGTGCTCTTTCTCCCTTTCATTTTTGCAGTGTTTTGTACAAATCTGGATAGTTTTGCTTCTGGTAGGAACTGAAGTTGTGACTAACTATTCCAGTGCACACAAATTACATGCCAGCTGTTGTTCACACTTTTTTCTCTGCAATTACTTCTGTGAAAACATTAGAAATATCTTAATGCAATCCATATGAAGTAATTGGCCTTTCCAAACTGTTCTGAGAAAAGTCAGAACTGGTCTAATAAGATTCTAGAATCTTAGAGTCATACCAACAGCTACATCTGGTGTGATTTTTTTATTTTAAATATCCTTCAGTGCATTTCTAGAATTAACAACCTCCTTTTACAGTAGACTGCTCTTAGATGTAACTATACTCCCACTTAATATGGAGCTGCTTGAGCAAGCAAGGACCCCATTAATAGAGCACACACATTGCTGTCAGAAGTGGAAGGGAGTGTGCTTTATTTGAGACTGAAATTTGGGTAATGCTGACTGGCCTACATTTCTGCATAGAAAATAGTAAAAAGGATACAGTAGTAATTTGTCTATGGGCTACATGGACTTCATGAGAAATTTTTTGTCCCACAAGGGCACAAAGTTACATTTAAGTATTCATTTCTACTCCCCCCCAAAAAAAAATAAAAAAAAGAAATACTAAAAACCATCTAATTTTGTAAAAACTTCCCCAAGTGTGGAAAAAGGTTGATCCTAACTTTATGAATTACTGGTCTGTGGCTACTTCACCATACCTTGTAAAGTTAAACTCAGCCTCTAAGTAGCATTGATTTAAGGAATGTGAGTTTGTAACAATGAATGTGCTTTACTGTGAGGCTGAATCATGTAATATAAACTTTTTGAATCGTGTAATATAAACAACACTTAATTTAGGAAGGGAAGATTTTGTCACTTTAATCCCTGTAGTGGTTGTTTTTCCTTTTGAGCAATAACAACTTTGATATGTAATAATGGCTATCCATAAATTGCTGAATTGTTTCTTACAGCTCAAAACCATGAATAGTTTCCTTTTTTTTTTTTTTTTTTTTTTAATTTCCAGTTTCTCTTTTGTGATGCAGACAGAACTGAGAAACTGGGGGAGAAAGTGTTTTTCTAATCCTTTTCTATTATTTGCCAAGAGCAAGGGGTTTTTTGTTTTTTTCTGGTAATATTAAAAATAATAGAGAAAAGTGTGTAATTTGATACTGAATGCTGTCAGGTAAAATTGAGTAGCAGCTGACAGATTCATGTCTTGTACTAGTTAGTAATCATAAAGCATAATGCAGCCACTAGAGTTAAAAATACAGGTAGCAATAATATTGGCCTTGGTTTAGTACTTCTATGACTACATTGTCAGCATTTAATATAAGTCACTATTAAATGATTTCCTATCATCAGCCTATTTTCCCCCCTTTTCCTTTTCCTTCCAGGGTATTTATTCATTCTGTAATGACAAAAGTAAAAGTTAAGATATGTCTCCATTTCTCTCTTTGGAAGAATCTCAAGGCAATTTGATTATGTTTCAGCTCAGGAGGTTTGTCTCCAAATTCTCGGTTTAAATTTGACCTCAGGCTTAATGGGGCTCACATACCAGTGGGAACAATAACCATAGGAGGGAAACAGTTTTTAATGATATTGTTCACGGTGCTGGTACCATTAGAGTCACTATCCTTAGACTGCAGTACTTCAAATGGTTTTATTAAATGCTATGTTTTTCATAGGTCATGCCATCCAAATTAGGAGTAAAAGGAATTTTCTTGGTTAACATTATACTGGCAAAAAGCTTGAAGTCAGTCAGATCTGAAGGGGTTTTTTTTTAAAGCATTGTAGTTATTTTACCTTGTTGTCAGTATTATGCCTGAGGTACAGAGAAGCTTTCTACATAATGAAGTACTCTTTTATTATTACTTTCTTCTTCATCAACATCACCATCATCATCATCTTCTTCGTCATTTTCATGACCATCAATTATGGTTTGCAGATGTTAGTGAACACTTTTTTAAAAACCAGTGTCCTTAAAGTAATCTTTCTTTCCTATAATTGCATGTATTTCTTTCCATTTGAATTGAGTGAATTTAGAAAGGATTAGATATGCTTCCAGTTGTGTATAATAGCAACATCTCAACATTTGTTAAAATCTCTTATTGACATTTTACTTTGTGTTTCTGGTCCAGTTGCTTGCTGAATTTAAAGTGCAGAATTACACATGCTTGCATCAGAACATATTTGAAATTGCTGTGTACATTTTGAGAGGTTTTTGGAGTAAGCTACTTTCTTCCAAATAGACTTTTTCCTTCTCTGAAGGCCTTTAAGTTTTTTTCTCAGAGATAGTCCTAAGAAGATACAACTTCACTGGTAGTCAGAGCAATGCCAGGGCACTGGTGAAAGTCTGGGAACTGGACTGTCTTGTAGGTCTTTACTATGATTTTGGCTATTTAAATAATAGCTCCATGCGAGAGTCAGGTGTAGGGAGGTCAGGTAATTTTCTCAGCTTGTGATTTAAATGCTGGTACTTTCAAAGGTTAAGATATATTTTTAAGTAGGCTGCACATCCAGGCATCCTTCAGTTTACCATTAAGCCCTTTTCTAGCAGAAACACAGAAGTCTGGTAAAGTTTTTTTTCTACCCTTTCAGACATAGAAACTGGTTACTTATTTACTTGCAACTTAGTAACGTCAACAGTACATCCTATCATGATATGGTCTGAAATGGCAGGAATCTAACTATCCTCTGAAAACATAGTTGTCTATTTTCTGCTCCTACACCCATGTGGTTTAAGGAAGGTTGAGTTGTTCTGTAAGACCCTGTATAAGCCTGAAATACCTCCTCTGTGAGTGGCTCTGTTCAAGCCAAAAGAGCAGTTACTTTGTTATGCACTGTAAATTACAGCATGGACTAGAACATATCCTCCTCTTCCTAGCTCTTACTAAAGGAAAGGGAAGGTACTGAACACATGAAGGAGCTTCAACATGAATAATTTTTTAGATAATTAGGACAATTGTGTTCACGGATGTGCTGAAACCTTGATCTCTTAATGAATGAACCCAAAAGGTTTAAACAAATGAAAAATTGCTAAATTCTTTTTTCACCCCTCCTTCCTCTTCTCAATGGTGAATTCACCATGTCAATGTTCAGTTTGAAAATAGAAGATTGATTAGTGCTACTAGCAACAAGAATAATGAGAACAAGATATTGAATAGAGTGGCGGTTTTTGTGTGCAGCACCTTTGATAAACCAGCCCTAAAACAGGACTCCTATTACTGTGGCAACTATTTTAAGAAAAACGTTCCCCTGCTGGATTTTTCTTTTGGCTTTAAGCATAACAGTAACCTCACACATTCAGCAGAATTCACCTCTCAAAGCCACAGCCATGCTTTCTGCTTCTAGAAAATAATGCACTGAAGTGTTCTCATGGACTTGGCAATCAATTAGAGCAATGCATTCTCAGGGAATATATATTTATATATAAAAGCTACCAAGTTGCTCCTTTACTACGCCTTTAGAAAAGTATTTCATTGGTTATATTCTGTTTCAGATACTATGACAGGCTGCATTTTCTTTTTTTTTTTTTTTGAGTGGATCTACTTTTTTATATACTTCACTTGTGTGTGGAGCTCCAGAAGAATGCCATTGTAAAAGAGTACATTTTCAAATAAGAACCTGGGTCATTAAATTTTACAGAGAATTCCACACCACAGAATTTGACTGTAATGAAAACCACTTGACTGCAGACATTTGGTGCAATATTCAGCTAGAGAAGGACAGCAAATTAGGCCTGCTGTGTTACATGCATTGTCCTGCTAGTGTGAGGCATATTAACTGATTTCAACTCTGCAGTCAATAGATGTCTTTCCTCTTCTTAAATGTATAACTCACTGGTGGGGAACAGAGACAGCAGGAAGTAGAAGGGCAAATGGAAAAAGAATCTAATAATTATGAAAAATACATTTTAAGTGCTTATTATATATGAACATTTGGTCATTCTGAATTTTAGATCTCAACAGCTAGTTTTGTAGTTAAAATAAGGTTTAGAGTTATACTTAAAAGATGTATATATTGATTATGATGTTCAGAAAAAGATAAGTAGTTATGTCTATTTAAAAAATATTGTCATTAACAGGAAAATTAAAAATCTATGTTAGAATAATATTAAAGCAAGAAAATATTTCACTAAATGATTATTTGCTCTTTATAACTAAATTAAAGAAAACTTAAATTCAGACTTTCTTGTTCAGTTACATTTAGTAACAAATGAATTACATCTCAGAAGTTTCTAGCAGAATTCCCCAGTCATATATTTTCAAAATAAAGTATTCTAAATGTTTATAAATTTTTTAAGTTTGAGAAAATTTTCATGTCAGAGCAGATCACACATTTCTTATATTAAAATGGCAGCCAGTCTCTCTTTCAAAATTTATGTTCTATCTCTAAGAATACATAGCTTTTTATTTCTTATTGCTGCTACTTCAGTAGCTTCAAACCAGTTTCATGAAATCTCAGATGGCAACTTGGACAGTATCCTTCAATATTTATTGTTGGGCAAAGCTGCAAGCAGACAAAGAGAAATAGCCATCAAAGACAGAGATGGGAAGTTCAAATGTAAGAGAGAGTTTTTAAGACTGCTCTGCAAAAGTCCATTGTGAAGTTTATACTAGTTTCCTACAAGTATATTATCCCACTAGTGATTCTTTCACACTCCATTTACCCATCCTTCTTGCAGTTAAGCACCTTGAAAACCAGAGTGCAAACCCTCTGTGGCACAGGGTTATTCTTTGAATTTGTGTGCTGCTCAGCATATTGGGAGCCATGCCTGGCTGGGACTTTCAGGTACTCCAGCAGTGGCTGTCAGCACATTTTGATAAATAACACATTAAGGATTATTCAGTTATAACATTACAGACAAAAATTGTGTTATGCTGTACTTTTGAGGTCAGTTTGCCCACATAACAGTTCTCTTAAAACAGCTTTCGTCTTTCCTCTGTTCATTTTTCCCTATCAATATATTTCCTGCTGCAAGATCCACATGAAAGTATATATGAATATATGAAATCAATGAAAGTACTCATTTAATATATTTGGTTGCCTTTCAGTCAGCAAATAAATAAGAATAATTTTCAAGCCTGGCTATTTGTACTATAAAACTAGATTTTAAGGCAATGGAATATACCCAGGATGAAAAATATTCATCTTAAAATAAAATCCTGGTGCAGGCATACTTTTAAAAGGGAAATATTTTCCTCTTATCAGATTCTGGATGAATAAAGCAAGATAAAAAAGCAAGATCTTTATAGTCTTATTTCTTTAATGAGTGTCATTTTACAAATTTAATTATTTAAGTAGTGAAGGATTTTTTCACCATTCCGATTACAGAAAGGATGGTTGTTTCAGAAAGAACTAGGGAGAGGGGAAAACATGACTCTACATGGATTGGTCAATTTATTATAGAAATTTAGCAGAAACTCCATAATGTTGTTGAGTGACATACAGGCCACTAAATTAAGGATATCATTCATCAGATAATTTGAGATATTAAGTACAAAGCTGAAACCTATTTTGTGAGTGTGCCTTTAGAAAAGTTAGCTTATTCAGGGCACACGCTCATTCGCATGATCACTTTGGTTCTAGAAGGCTTTTGAGCTCTCTTCTACAGGTGTGAATATGCTGCAATTAACATGACCTGGGAACCTCATGGTGTTCCATCAGCAGGTGGAGAGGGTGATTCAAAATGTATTCCTAAACTGTAGGGGTTTGTTAGCCCCTTTTTCATCTTGGTTTCATCTCTTGTGGAATGTAGACACTTCTATCTGACTTATATTAACATAAACCCACTTCATAAATATACTTGAAGTACAGGTCTGTCAAAGGAATATATTGCTACACCTCTCAGAGTATGAGCTATAAATAGTATGGAATTTCACCATATGAGACACAACATTAGGCAAGTACTATTAATATTGACCGTAAATCTTATTGTTTGTTTCAGCTTTCTTAAGGTATGCTTTTGATGTTCATGTTGTTGCTATTACTCTAGTGGTTTAACTACAGTTGTGGAAATAAATATACTTATGAGCTGCAACCACTGTTTCCAGATTAGCACAGCAGTGTCATTTTTCTTCAGAAGCCAAGGTATGGTTGGTTGCCTTCTGAGGTGCTAGAGACATTTATAATGAATGAAGGCACACGTATATCCTCAGTCTGTCTTCAAAAGTGATTGTACTGGGGCCTCAAGAAGATGATGTACTGAGATAATTTTCTCTATATTGGGTTTTAGCTGCTTGAGAACAGAGTAAAGCACCTGATGGCAGGATCAGCACGTAGAGCTAACAGTAATTATGTGACTGAGACAATTAATTTATCAGCTTAATGTGAGCAATTTTTCTGTTCTTGATGTCTCGCTGCTCCATGACAGGAAACTAAGTTGAATTTCAATCCCATCCATGTTCATAACATTATGGACTTCCTTCAGAATGATTACTTCCCACTGACTATGATCAATTACTTCAAAGTATTCAGAAATTAAGTTAGGTGCACCCCAGACTCAGAAATGAGCTGCTTCTACATCATACTCAGGTTACACAGCTTTGCTTGGTTCATGGTTGGACCCAATGATGTTAGAGTTCTTTTCCAGCCTATATGACTCTATGATTCATGACAAAGGTTTTGTTTTTCTAATGTCAAACTAAAAAGTATTCAAGGTCGCCCTTCTTATTTAAAATCAGCCAGACTGCTGCAGCACCAGAGCATCCTAAAACACCCAGCTGTGATCTAAATACTAGCATTTCTCAAGTGCAAAGAAAGAAAGAATAGTTTCTAGTATGGCTTATGATTTAAACTAGCATTAACAAGGGAAGTACTATCCCCCTTCCTTCCTATCCCTTATATTAGTGAGAGATTAAAATAACAGAAATAGGCCTAGACCAAGAACAGCAATGCAGATCTGTCAGCCTCATGTCTACACAGATATACTAGCCTAGAAGGAGTGCCACACAAATGTCAATGAATTGCTTGTGCACTTGCACCAGTGCCCCTGTGCTCCATGCACGCACCAGCAGGTTAAGCAGCACAAGGGGTGACCCACTGTCAGAGCAATCCTTTAGTGTTTCTGCCTTGGGTCAAGTCTCCCAAACAATTTATAGGCACAGAGACAGACAAAAAGTTAGCTTCAGAGACAGAAAATAGCCTCTCATACTGTTTATTTTACTTTTATAAGCATATTAGCAGAAGTCTGTTTAATAATGTGCTGAGTACTTATGAGAATAAAATGAGAAGGATTCCCTCATTTACTAATTCTGAAAATACTTCTTTAGCCATAAAACTGGACAAAGCAATTTTCTTCCCTGTGGCTCTTATTTTTTAATGTCATCTGTCAAAAAAGGAGAGTTCTGTTTGAATACCAACAATCACAGATATTGCTGTAGTTGCAAATTCGTTCCTGTTAGGCTATGAAAACTGTAATTTTAGAAGTCCTTTGAACAGACTCATGTTATTGAAGTATATCAAGATAATAACCTTACCAGCAGCAGTGTTGTCAGGACTTGGCATTGGATGTGAAACCAAAAGAGGTCAGGAAGACAAAACTCAATTCACTGGGCTATACGCATATTCAATTCAACTACTTTGACACAGTGGTGGATCTGCAGATTGATCCAGTTTTGAAAGCTTTCAATTTGTGTGTTTTAATGCCTCATACATGAAGTCAGACTCACTGGAGAATGAAGAAACTCTTACCTTTCTTATGAAGTGAACCACAGAGGGCCTCACCAATCAGGGCTAGCAAATCTCACAAGAGTTATTGAAAGTCTTGATATTTTTCCTTCTCTTCCAACTTACCTGAATCCTGGCTAAAGCAGTTATGAATTCCAACCATCTTCATCTCTCTACCTGAGGCCTTGTCCCTGATAATTATTAGATATAAGTAAGCTCCTATGGAACCCCTTTTGTTAAGTGTCATTTTTTAGCACAAAGAAAGACTGAAAAGATACTAATACATTCCCATAGAGATCTACATAAAGCTGTAGGAATGATAAATTAAACACCTAATGGAAAGACTTTAGTTTAAGCCTGTCCTGGGTTGGCCATATGACCTGTTTGTATCCCCAGTCGTCCTCTTGCTTATGCTGGACATTAAGTTCTGCAGCTTTAAGTTGGTCCAAGGAAGACAGTGAGAGTGAAGGTGGAGGAAAAAAAAAAACACTCGCCGTTTGTCTGCAGGATACTACGAACCAAGGCCGAGAGAGCGGAGAGGCTGCATTCCAGCAGACAGCGTTATCTCTTTGCTTTTTTTTTTACTCTCTCTGGTGTGGGTGCTGGACGAGCTCACAGCGGAGGGTTTTTTCCTCGGATTTTTCCCGGCTTTTTGCAGGGAGAGACTTTGTTTCTTTTGCTGGGTATTTTTTCTTTTTTTCCGCTTCCTGGGACTGGCTGGCATCGCGTGGGCCCAGGACACCAGGGAACCCCCGGGGGGCCCCCCCCCCACCCTCGCTGACTCCTACAGCCGGGCCCAGCAATCGCCCCCCCCCCACTGGAGAACTGAACCGGACTCAGACGGACTCTGAATCTACCATCTCTTCAGAGGAAGGAGAGGTTTCATTGCTTTCATATTATCCAAATTTTTCCTATACTTGTAAATATTCTATTTGTTAAATAAATAGTTTTTTCCACTTTTCTCTAAGGAAATTCTTCCCGGACCGGTAGGGGGAGGGGCGATTGGAATCGGCTCTTCCTAGAGGAGACCCCCCAGAGGTTTCCTCCTAAATATTTGCCCTAAGCCAGGACAAAGCCTTTAAATGAGAAATTAGACTAAATTTGTGGGAGCAGGTTTGCAACTCATGACAAAACATCTGTTTTTCACAGAGGAAATCTGTTTAACTGGTAGAAGTCATTGCCTTAATACATTACTGAGTTCAAGAGCTTGGTAAGCTTTAAAACAACTAACCATTTACATGGATAATGGGAACACCCACTGTTATATTAGATAGAAAATAATGATTTTGTTCAGAATGGTAATAAATCTTCATGTTTTTATACAGAAACGTATCATTAGCTGTCAAGCAGTAAGAAACAATTTCCACATGGTTCAGTTATTTTAAAAGAAATGTCCATATAATTAGGATTTTGGTTTATTGATGAATAAAATACCCTAAAAAACAATAGAACCCCCAAATATATCTGCAACAAGGCAAACACAAAAAACAACTGAATGTTTGGTGAAATGAAAAGAAAACATGGTGTGTATCAAAGAGAACCTCCAGTTCTTTTATTTGCAATAATATTTAAAAAAACAACTGAATGTTTGGTGAAATGAAAAGAAAATGTGGTGTGTATCAAAGAGAACCTCCAGTTCTTTTATTTGCAATAATATTTAAAACTAAATTGATTGTTAAAGAATATTTAAAATAAAAGTAGTATTTAAAAATATATATACACAAGTGTAAACTTCTAGAGAACTGTCTCAGGCTGACTGCTTAAGGGCAGGTTGCTGGGTTTGTTCCTGAGGTCAAGGCTGGCTGTTGTCACATGTGCCCCTCCAGTGGCACACAGGATCTCCAGGGCTGAGGCACCTACAACCCAGGGGACAGCTGAGGGATGAATGGTGGTGTCAGTCCTGACTACCTGCAGAAGCTGCTGATACACAGGACGTGATGTGTTTTGTCATTGCATTGTCATTGCAGGTACTTTAAGCAGATCCATGGGGCATATCCTAAATGTCCTTATTCATCTGTATCATTTATAGAACTTAGGGTTACTTTAGAAAAGCATAGGAAGAGATTTACAGATATCCATTTTTATTGCATTAGACTGAACCTACACATTCACTTTAATGCCAGATGTTTACTCTACTCACTGCTAAGTAACTATTATTTACTCCAGCACTAGTGTGGGTTTATTTCAATAAGGCATCTTCGACACTATCATGCATTCACCACAGTTTGTCTGCATGAGAAGGCTACAATGTGTATAATTTTTTAAATGCAATTACAGGATCTTCTGTTTATGGGTCATGCAACAATAAGTGACTCTTTTTTCAGTCAGATAAGTTGATACCATTTTTAGAGATTATATTCTGCCTGATTATTGTCTGACTGGTTACCTGTCACCACTGTCTTGGAAGACCAGAGTACAAGGCCAGGACCAGACTTTAGACATTTGAGCATAATAATTGCCTTTAAGAACCCAGAGCTCAGTAAGAGATAGCATTGTACTCCTGCTAAAGATTATTGACTAAAAACAACTTCAGTGTTAAATTATTGAGGGTTAAATAATTTCTTTGGTCATGCATGCATTTTTTTATAATTCTTATTTTTTTTTCTTTTTGACCATCTCAAAAATTCTGTGTGTCATGAGAAGTATATTTATTAAACTCTCCATAGGAACATAAACCTCCAAAGGAGCAAGCTTGCTCTTCTGACATGTCTCTGAACCTTCTCCAGTTAGATTTTCACATTTAAGCATATTCATCAAGTAAATTAAATGTTATTGTGTTGTGCGGTTATTATTATTGTTGTTGTTGTCGGTTGTTGTTGTTGTTGTTGTTGTTGTTGCACTTGTTGTTAATTAAGTGTCTACCAAAGAAAATTCTACTTATTTTAGAGGAATTTCATTGAGCTTTAAAAGGTTGAGAAACTTCTTCTTCCTCAAGAAGCAGTTCAATTTACTTTAAAAGGTGATCAAACCAAGCTTATTAGCATTTTGATGAAATTAAGAGGAAAAGTCTAAGAACTTGATCATATTCTAATGTAAAATAGCAATTTAAATGGGGAAAAAAAGTGTTAGAGGAAAAATTAGTACAGATTCAGAAACTCAGAATTTGCACTGGAAAGGATCTATGCTTCATTGTGCATGATGTACCAAGTACGTTTTTGATAAACAGTTTCATAATTGGGCTTGAGACCAGGAGTCAGAACAATTAAAAAATAAATAAATTAACTAAACTAAAGAAATAACAGCCCAAATCCCCCACAGTTATTAGGTATCTCACTTTTGAAACAAAGTGTTTGAAATACATTTTTTAAATCAAAACTGCTTCAAATAGACTCCAGTTTGGCAATGGCTATATCCATGGTCCAAATCAAGCATTCAGGAAATCGCATTGTGAGAATGCTTACATTTAATTATATTCAAAGATAAACAACAATGTACACATATTTATTTTTTTGTTTGTTGAATTTTATAGATGGTTTAATTTCCCAGGTGAACTAAGAAATGAAACAAAACATTACACTTTCATATTTAGACTCTTTCTAGATTTTTTTTTTTATCAAACAGGAGAAATGAGGAAAATTCTAGGTTTGTATGAATAAAACTTGCAAATTCATTATTTCTTTCACCAAAAAGATAATTTTCAGTGCATTGGTTAAGAAATTTTTCAGAGTTTCAGGCAATATTTTCCTTATCTTTTACAAATCATGCCTCACCTGCCCACAGTTGTTGCCTGAGTTGGCTTGTTTCACATTTCCAGATGCTGTTCTTTCTTCTAACTCAGCTTAAATTCAATATTCACTTCAGGCAACTCAAAGATACATTTGTTTTAGAAAATAGTTGTTGCAAAATATTTGTTCAGACACAATGCTGAGCCCTTAGGGTTCACATGGAGCTGAAGACAATGCAAGGAGTACAGACAGCATCAGTAACTCACTGCTGTGTTAGAGAAACACCCAAATATATTAGAATGGTTACTATGGAGATCTATTCTAAAAGACCTGACTGGTCTGATATAGTTTAAGCCTTCATTTATTCTCATTAGAGGCAACAGAAACTTTATAATCAACTGTTTTCAAAGCAATATTTTAGAAATTCCCCTTTTAAAATAGAAATCTATGCCAGCTGACTTCTCTTAGCTGACAAAAAGGTGAGGTACTGAAGAGGGCTGAGTTTCTTGGCGTCATTCAAACCATTCTTTTTTCTCCTGCACTGAGCCATTGTTGGGCACTTAAATGGCAACTGCTAAAGAACACAGTCTGGGCAGTCAGAAGTTCTGATTTATTTCAGCCTGTTCCCTTTAACTGTGGCACTCGTCTAGAAATAATTTTCAAAACATTCTTCTTCCAACTTTCTTTTCTTTTTATTTTTTAAAGCAGAGACTTCCAGTGTTCATATTCAAAGAAATATGACCTGACTGAAGATTTTTGTGTTGATATGAAGACACATACATTCACAAACTTATATGCTCTAGTTTTAAACACAGTAATTTTAAACACAGCTAGCAAACAAACGTGGACACAGTTGACTCGGTTCCTCTGGGAAAAAAATAATTTGCAAGGCTTAGTTGATTACAAATTCTCTTGTGCAGAAAAATGCCTAGAATAAAAATAGGAAAAATAATGATCCTTCTTTCGGGATATCAAAAGCAAAATCCACAGAATGAAACAAAAGGAGAAAAAAATAGCTTCTGAAAGTGTGTAATGAAATGTTACAAATAGGGAATTACAACAAAAAGGTAATGGACATAAATCTAATACAAATCAATTCTCCTTTCCAGTCATATTCAACCTTAATAAGAGAGTTTTAATAGGCTCACACCTTTCTGCCAATTTCAGAAAAGACTTCTACTGATCAATAGCATTTGTTTTGAAGAAGAGAGCAAAGTGAGGGGGAGATGCTGGTAACTGGAGACACACTTTTTCTCAGAAGATGGCTGAATAATGCTATAAAAGTGTGTGAAACACACTGCAATATAGCAGATAATCATCAGTGCTGCCTGTCACTCATGAAGCTTTCATTGTTTTTTTTCTTTTCCTGTTTAAGAACACAAACTACTTCCTACTCTTTGGAATAACATTTTCTTGATTTTGGGATAGCAAACTTTGTACAGAATTTGCCTCAGAAGAAATTTCAGTAGTATTGAGAAATGGATCCTGGACACAGTGCACTACAGAGCATATTCCCTGCTGTGAGAAACCTTTTTGTCTCAAATCCAGGCAACAGACTGGGATACTGCGAGTCCTACTTTTATGTCTGGCTTTCAGAAATGAGCTGATATTGCTTCTGGTTCTGCTGCTCCAGTCCTCAATATAATGGAAACCTCCTTGTCTTTAAAACAGTTTTTCTTGATTTCATTTTTAAAATATTTTCCTCTAAAACATACATTGTTATTTGTTTCTCAGATCATGCTTCAAAAACATTGTGGTCTAAATAGAGAAATAATTTTATGAGCTTCATTTGCTGCTCTCCAGCCAGTTCCCATGGCTTTTGGCATTGAGTTTTCTTTTTTTCATTATCCAATATTTCTTTTTGTCTCTCTTCCCAGCACAAAATTGCACCATAACTCATTATTAGTTCATTGACTTCACAGCTGTACCTGTAAATAAAAGAGGGCAGGGAGTGTTCCCTGGCAGAGAGGTGACCGTTTATGTCATTAAAATCCTTTATATCCAGAACAAGGTGGCCATACTCGGGCTCTTTATTAAAAGTGATTGCTGGGCTAGGAGCCTGGGACAGAGTTAGTTGAAAATGGGCCAAAATTCATAAAGAAATGGTCAGACATTTGGGCTTCAAGAGTAGTGGTTAATGGATTAAATCCAAACACAGAAACCAGTGGCAAAACACTAGATTTCTATATTGGATAGAGCCCTTTCTCTCATTAATCCTCAGGTCTAAATATTTGTTTATCAAATTTTCCAGACATAGCCTGTATTTAAAATTATGCATCTGTGTTTATGTTCCTGAAGACTGTTCAGAGAAATCTATAAGCAGAGATTTCTCTCCCTGAAAAATTATGATTTAATATGAGAGACCTGTTTTCCTACTTCAGGCAATGTAACTTCGTGCAACTCTGTGTTCTTACAGTGGACTCCAAGTCAACAGTATGTACTCAAGCTGCAAGACACACATTGTAATTTATTGCTTAAGAGATTTACCAATGTGTTTATATCCTGTCTTTGTCTAGTTTAGTAGGTAAAAGAACATCTAGTAATTATTGCTATTTAAAGATTAGTAGCTGATGGATGATGATGGTATTTTAGAAAATTGTTTCTTTACAGGAGAGTCCTGGTGCTAAGTTTTCTGTTCTTCAGCTATATAAGGTTTCTTTTCATGGGAAATGTGGACAGTATTAACTGTCCTGGAAAGACTGAGTAGCTGTCCCAATGTGGGTATGGATGAAGTTATGTTTATCAGGTAATGATTTGGTCAGGCATAGCTTTTGCCATAAAGGACACACAATATTTATAAGTAACTTCTGAAACAGTGGAACTGCATCATCCTACATTTGTGTCCAAGCTATTCTTGTTAATTCTGGGATCTGGCATCATAAGATAATACAGCTTGCAAGGGACCTCAGGAGGCTTCTGTCTCAGCCTCATGCTCAAAGAAGAGACAGCTTGAAGGTTGCTTAAGGCTCAGTCTAGTTGGATTTCAAAAATTTCCAAAGATGAAGACAGCCCTTAACTCTGAGTAACCTTTTCCACTGCATGACTGTCTTATAAACTACTTACATAAACACTCTCATTCTTCTCCTTTCCCCTGGCTCTGCCCTAATTTACTTCCTTCCTTCCTTCCTTCCTTCCTTCCTTCCTTCCTTCCTTCCTTCCTTCCTTCCTTCCTTCCTTCCTTTCTTCCTTCCTTCCTTCCTTCCTTCCTTCCTTCCTTCCTTCCTTCCTTCCTTCCGCCACTTCCTTCCGCCACTTCCTTCCGCCATTTCCTTCCGCCACTTCCTTCCGCCACTTCCTTCCTTCCTCCCTCCCTCCCTCCCTCCCTCCCTCCCTCCCTCCCTTCCTCCCTTCCTCCCTTCCTGAATTCCTTCCTGAATTAATTCGTGAATTCCTGAATTCCTGAATTCCTGAATTCCTGAATTCCTGAATTC
>JAHLSL010000038.1:5913286-5926672 GCA_025920805.1 Petroica traversi
TGAATTCCTGAATTCCTGAATTCCTGAATTCCTGAATTCCTGAATTCCTGAATTCCTGAATTTCTTCCTTCATTCCTCCTTCCCCCCCCCCTCCCTTCCTCTGCTTATCATTTCTTTTCATGTCACTTACTCACCCTTCCTCTGCTTTTTTTGCAAGTTTTTTCTAATTACGCTCTCCCAATAACCTGTCACAGCTATATCCTCATCAATGTTTCCTTGTGTATAGCAACAACGACACAGCTAGGCTTCTTGTATCTATCAGACATATTATGCATATTGACTTTCAAATTATTGCATTCATTTAAAAATCTGTCACTTTTGTGGAAATTTGAAAACACAGCATTGTGAACACTTGTCAACATTGAAATTTTTTCTGTTCTTTCTGCTTTTCTGCATAGAGTTTTGAAATTTTAATTTTTGTCATACTTATCTTGTCATATATAGAAACTGAAATAATGGTGTAACCTTTCCCTAACCATTTATGGGCTGCACTGTTTCAAACAGTAATGTGAGAATTAAATTAGTTTTAACACTATCAGAGGCCAAGCACCGTTATTTTGTCTTCTCTTGCAAGTAGTTTTGGCAAATTTATGGTCTGGGCCAGCAACCATGCTTCCACAGACTACATGTGCATGTTTCTGGCGATATTACAAACAACTGTGGGTTGGGTTTTCATTGCAAGGTTTTTGCTAGTGAGGGAATACAGGGGTGGCTTCTGTGACAAAGCCAGTCCTAGGGGACTCCAAGTGGGATCTGCTGTTGCGTGAGCCAATCAGAGCCAGGTGGTAGCACCTCTAGAATAAAATATTTAAGGGAGAAAATCTGCTGCAGAACAGCAGCAGGAGAGAGATGCCAGAATACGTGAGAGCAGCAAACCTGCATATTTCAATGAAGAAGGAGTAGGAAAACATATTCCAGATGCTGGAGCCAATATTTATTCCCCTTCAGCCCATGGTGCAGCCATGGTGAGACAGATGTGCCCCTGCTCAGGGGTCCACAGTGAAGCAGAGACCCACCTGTAGCACATGGAGGACCCCACTGCCCATCCCCAATGCCTCTGCGTCACTGGGGATGGAGGAGGGAAAGTAGAGAAAATGAGCAGTGAATAGGAAGGGAGGGGCAGGGGGAAGTTTATGAGATTTGTTCTTGTTTCTCTTTATCCTACACTGACTGATTGGCAATAAATTGAACTAATTTCCTCAAGTCTATTCTGTTTGTCTCTTATAGTAATTGTTGAGTGATCTTTCCCTGGTCTTATCTCAACCTATGAACCCATCTTCTCTTTTCTGCCCAGTTGAGAGGGGAGTGATTGCATGTTTTGGTGACCACCAGACAAAGTGAACTATTACACAAGTGATTAAGTTTTCATGGACGTCTTGAAATCTGCCATCTTATTTTAGAAGCTAAGAGCACCTGCCTATGGACATCTATCTTACAGACATGACCATGCTGCTATCTTCAAACTCAAAATGACACCAAAATTGGTTGATGGGTTAATATTGACATCATTTAGAACTAGGGTTATCAAAAGAGATAGTAATGTGCATTTCTCCCACCTTCATTTTACCATGGAAGGCCCATGGAGAATTATTTTCCTGATTGATGCTGTCTCCTTGTGTACCTTCAACTGCAGTTCAGAAGGTGCTTGCATTAATGTTGAGTATGTCTTCATTTCTGATTCTAATTCTAATGTCTTGCTCAACTCTTTTTGCCTTTATTTCCCATAAAATTATATCTCTGGAAGCTTGTCTTGGTTTAAAATCCTTGATCTATCAAACATAAAGTTAATTGCTAAATTAATTTTTAAACTTTCAATAGTACTGAAAGCTCTGAGCTATTTTTACCAGGGTTTGCACTTGTTTCTAAAAAAGTTTGGAGGTCTTCCTTTCCCTTAGGGCAAAAATTTACCAATTTGATTAGAAATAATGTGTCATACCCTCCAAAGTATCAAAATCCATAAAATACAGGGTTGGATTCACAAGAATCTTTAAATTCTCATAATTTCTTTGTCTATGAGGGCCAGGTCATACTACTATGCAAACAGGGAAATTTAATTATAATCACACTAAAAAGTACATAAAACAAAACAAGATTTCTACAGATATAACTTCATTCAGTACCT
Organism: Petroica traversi; assembly: GCA_025920805.1. Classification (NCBI taxonomy): domain Eukaryota; kingdom Metazoa; phylum Chordata; class Aves; order Passeriformes; family Petroicidae; genus Petroica; species Petroica traversi. Next base: position 5,915,409 of record JAHLSL010000038.1, read on the forward strand.
ATAAATATATGTACATATATTGTGCATGTGCACACATACCCACCTGCCTACAGGTGTGCACGTGCAATGCATGGAGAGAGGTCAGGTTTCCTCTCTGGAAGCACCAAAGAGGTTTTGATAAACTGATCAGCTCTGCCTGGGGCATAACAGTAGCTGTGGAAGCATCTTGTTCAGAAAATGCTAATAAACTAGAGTTTGTGATGGCTGATTTTGAAAAACACTCCTAATTACATTAACACTAGGAAGGCTACCCCAGTGTAAACCTGCAGGGAATGTGACTCAAATTCACATTTCAAAGTAAATTTTATTTGACATTTCTAGCATGCCAGGTAATATTTCAGGTCCAGCTAGTTTAATCAGGTCTTTTGCAGGAACTGTCAATACATTAAGTCACTCTAGACAACTTTTTATATTAAACAGCAATGTGCTTTTCTCATTTTAATGCAGCACGTAGGCAGCCTTCTCTTAAACTCGTGAGGGAGTAACTCCTGTTACATTCAGTAGAAGTTATTTATCTCATGGAAAGGAAAAAAAGGATTCTCTTTATCTGTTTCAGCCCTCATAACTAAGCTCAAATTTGCCATTGGTTGCAAAGGTCAGTATGGAGTGTGTCAGAGGGCATGAAGCACTTTCATTTTCCTAGCTGGGAACATAGAAATTACTGCAAATAAAGAATTCATTAGTGCCACCTATTTGTGAGACTCTAAAACTGCAGATAATCCCTTCAAAACTGCACCCAGTTAATAAGAAAATATGTCTACCTCTACCAATTCAGGTGAAAGAATAAGACATATAGGCCAGATCTCAGACTCCATGGAATTTCTTTCAATTCTATATTGTTCAGAAAAACCCACAAATATATTTGAACATACAATATACACAAATATAAGTGGAAATTATATTTATTTATGCAATATAAAAAGTATATACTTATATAAATATATAAGATTTCCGGTTACAACTTTATATACATCTCTTCATTTACAGAAACCCTGGTGCAAGAAGACAGATAGGACAAGCCACTGAAGTTAAGGGAATGTACTGATATGTAAAATGTAAGTATTTCCTAGGTAAAATGTAAGTATTCTTCTAAAGAATAAGTTGGAACAAACATTTTAGAAATTATTTTTCTCTTCATTATCGGTTTTCCAGTACTATATTAGATGAAGAAGGATTATGCAAAACGTGAGGAATAAAACAAATCCAAGAAAAACCCTTGGAGTATTATTAATGCTCTTGTCTCACCTCACTGTTGAAGCAGTAGATATTGCTGAAACTGATGTATTTTTTGTTTTTTAGTTTAAGTTGAACTGACTGGAGAGTTTTTTTAAATGAAGTTATCTTAATTTAATTTTGAAATTTTGCACCATATTTTCAAGTTCATATAGAGTGCTAAACTTTTGAGTGACAAGAGGGAGGTTTATTATTAATACTGAGTAAATTCATGTTGACAGACAGCTTTAAACTTCAGAGGGACATCTGTAGCCTGAGGTATGAGACCTGGAAGCGAAATTGTTATAGAACTATTTGTACATATGAAGCATTTTTAAATGTGTGCCTGACTGTAAACAGACACAGATTTTTCAGAAAATAGATAAACAAAAGATAGATTATCAGAATATTGTTCATTGTCTGTTAATCCCTCTGTTGTCATTGACTTCCCTACGAGAATGACAGTTTAATTTGAAAACATGTACAGGCATGTGTTGTAAAATTCCTGTGGCTGACATGCTTGCATTGGCACAAGTGTATAAATAAGTAACTATGTAAAAAGGGATGAGACTTTGGGGGCAAAAATCAATTAAAAAAAAATCTGTCATTTCAAGAATCTTTCAGTTGAATGATTCCTGTAACACAGCTTGAACAGAGTAGTTCAGATTTTGAATCCATATAGAAAATTGTACACAGCTCTCATGTTATTTCCAAGAGAATGAAGATACCATGTACAGGGAAATGAAAACAGATGGTTTTCTTAGAAATGTTGAGGATGTTGCAAGTTTTTTTGTCAGAAGTTCTTCTAATTTTGCCATAATAATGACACTAGCCTGACACTAAAAACAAAATCTCTGTGTAGGTTTGCTGATGATAATTTGAGAACAGCTGTTCTAGATTTTGTTTCTTTTCATTGTTAGCTATGCAGTTCTGTTTTATTATTACATCCCAATGAAGTCCTCTTTTGAAGTCAAGATACATACTCATGGCTTCAAAGTTTTCAAGGCTGTTTTCCACCTCCAAATCTTATCAGAAATAATTATATCCACATCCATTATTTTTAAATGTCCTTTAAATACCAGCTAATTATTTGTATCTTTTAATGAAATAGTGTATATTTATGTGTCTTAGTATGAATTCAACCCCTAATGAGGTATATAGTTGGAATGTTAGATTTTTTAAAATTTTCTTTTCTTGGCTTTAGTTGGTTGGTTATGTGAGAAAAAAAAGTCACAGATAATTTTTCTTTTTAGAAAATGGGTTTTATATTTTACCTTCTTTTCCAGATAGAAAGTAAACACAATGAAGATGCTGGAAAGCTTTTTTCCCTAAGACAACTTAGACAATACATTGACATCTCTGAAAAAGTTAACTTGTTAACACATCAATATAAGGATTGTAGCATTAAATTATTGATCAAACACATAACTGCTCTCAGCTGTAAAAAAATAATAGCAGTGGGATGGCCTACCAGGACCATATTAGTTATGATACCAATACCTAGCATGGGATAAGAATTTGTCTCTTTCAGCACAGAAGGAAGATTGCTTAGGGATAATATCCTTTTGAATTCTTTTATCATTATCTTCCTTCTTCTTAGAATCTATTTCACTATAGAAATAGATACATCTACAGTGTACACCTTTTAGAAATTCCTAAGATCATTAAAATTATCTCACTATTTTCTTTTACTATTAATGGCACTAATGAAGAAAGAACCTGTTGAGTAGATTTTTATATGTGCTGAGATCTATGGAGTTATCTCAATTCAAGCTGATTCATACTTGAATTGATTCTGAAGATCAAAATGTACAGTGTGGCTGTGGTAATTCATCAATGGCATACCTTCATCTCAATTACCCTCATCCATCCCTCCAGCCTTAAATAACAATTCCAGATGTATTTTCCAAGGTGTTGTGCCTAACATTTACAGATATATTTCTTAAAAAGAATGAAATGCTGCATAAACCTGATGTTCCAATGATATTGCTACATCTAATGTAGATGCAGAAAAATATTTTTAATTTTTGAAACTTGAAATGCATTGACATAATCTTATTTATTTATACATTTATTTGCTTACTTAGGTACATTTACATAAAGCTGCAGTCTGGTAATCCATCAGATTTCCTTGCAGCTCTTTTTGAAACTGGCAGTTCTGTAATGAAAATTTTTCATTCTTTGAGAAGCTGCTCAGTTTCAGAGCACAATAAAGTTGGGTTAACTAGTTTCTTTCTTAGTTAATTAAACAGTTGTTAGAGTTCTGGTCTGCTCTGATAACCTGTAAGTAATCAAAAAGACTTATAACTTTCAGTTATTATTTGTTTCAAATTAATTGATATATTTGTCTTGTATTTAAAATTCAATATTTATATTTTATTTCTCAACCCTAGAGAACAAAGTATAGCATGGACCAATAGCACTATAATAAAGTCAATTACATGTATTATTTTAAACCTTGGAATGCTATAATCAAATTGCAGACATGAAGTTACAAGGGGGGTCATTATACTGCCATATTTTCTGCTACATCCATCACCGAGCAGCTTGCTGAAACAAACTGCATGCACTCCTCCTTTGCAAGGATAAAGCTCTCCCACAGTCAAACCCACTTTTTTTCCAGTACAGTGTGTTTAACAGAAACCAAAAATCCTCTGCAAATAAAAGATATCTTTGTTCCATATTGCTTGTCTTTTTACCAGTATGTTTTACTAAAAGTACAGTGCAGGTTTCAGGATGAATACTGAGAACAGCCAAGTATAGGAGGATGATACCAGAGAGCCTGTGAACTCGGTGATGTATCCCTTGCATGAATACCCCACTATAATCTTTAACTTCAGGCGAGTCTGTAGGAAGGTGATAGCAGAACATGCATTGCTATTTTGTAAGCAGATTTCTGTGATTCATTCCACTCTGCCAAACCTTTTCTTAATAAGTAGTTGGTCACCACAGAAGCCGTTCAGATGACATATGATATAAAAATCCACCTATCAAAATCTTACCTGTTAGACATTCATGAATAAATCTAGTCATGCAAACTTCAAAGAAAGATGCTGTCCAATCTGTGATTTAATCTGCTGCCGATCTTATAGAAAAATCTTTGCAATGTCACTCACTAAAGCAGAAACTTGAAAGAAATGTTGATTGCCAAGAACTGCAAAAGAGGGTTTTCTTCCTATGCTTTGAGTTTGAGATATAAAACCAAGGGGTTTTTTTCTTCATATACAGTCAGGATTTTGGTATCTAACCACAGAGATTCTGTACAAGTAGTGTATATGTAAAGAAATCTGTGCCCAAGTGTAGGTCATCACAGGGGGAAGTCTGCAAATGTTTTCTAAGAAGGGATAAAAAAGAAGACAATGGTTATGGTGCTAACACAAAAAAAAAAAATCTGGATTGTTGGAAAGAAGGACAAGGGAAGAAAAAGCAAAATTTTTTTGTTTTGCTGTTAGGAAGGCTTAGTTAGGACTGTTGCATCCTGGTTTCTTCAACTGTAGGATTTTAAATTTTCTTTGATCATCTAGAATTGTGTAAATTATGTAGGCATGGGAGGCACAGTGCTTATCTTGAACTTCTGATCATGGCCACAGTATTAAAAATGTGTGCAGATTTGCTACAAAGATTTCATTTTTTGTTAGTTGCCCAAAGGCAAAATTTTCATATGACTGGTGCTACAGGTCACCTTCAGTCACAGTACAGAAGAGGTCAAAAACATTTGACTAGCATATTTATTAGTGATAAAAATAATCTGAAGAATTCAGCTAAATTTAAAAGACATTAAATAACAAATACAAAATACATCTGATTCTGTTAGAATACTTTTTTCCAACTTTTCCAAATCAAATGGGAAGCAGTAATCAAAAGGTCTTTCCTTGGCTTATGGTGGCTGTGAAAGAAAACATATTAGAATGAAGCACAGGACATTTTTTGCTGCTTGAAAGATATTTGGAAGAAATATCCTTTTTGTCAGTTGTGACATGTAGGATGCAATCAACAGGATTATATCATAGAATACTTATAGAGTCTGAAATACATAAATAAAACGTACAAGACTTGGGTATAAAGTTTCTATTGTGCCCAGGAAAAAACATGATTTGAGCTGCAGCTTGGGCAAGACTCAGTGAGAGTGTGTAGCAGCAGCAGAAGAACTTCCAAACCGCTAAAAGGCAAGCCTGTATTCAGGGAGAGATTTGCCAGGCAAGAATTGCCAGGTCAGTCTCTTTGAGCCAATGAGCTTAACCATAAGCTGATTTTTCCTACATATAGGAAAGCTGAGCATTTTTAGAATGAAGTAGAGTAAGGAATGTATGTGTAATAAGTATAGGAAAATTTGATATTCATGTTAGGTGACTGAAAAGAAGAGTTTGCATCTACTATTATCAGTTGAAGTAAAGTCCTGAGACTCAATAAGTTTTCTTGATGCCAGAACATCATTATTTATTAAACAAAGTTCATTGAGATGGTGAAGGAAGATCATCCCTAAGTTACAGTTCAGATTTTACCAGGGATATCTCTTTTATGTTTACAGTAAAAATCAGATACTGATACTTTTTCTGGTCTCAGAGAAGCACTACTGCCTTTTTATCTCAGCTTAGAATGATCCCATTTGAATGGGTTAGAAAAAAAATAGAATTACTATCATAGGTAACTGTGAAAATATCTCAAAATCTGTTAATGATTTTGCTTCTTGTTTCCATTGCAGAACAAAAGATATTTAGGAAGCAGGAAACAAATAAAACAAATATAATAGCTATACACTGAATTACATTTTGTGACTCTTTGCTGAAAAACCCGTAACATTAACCAGATTTTTAAAAATCTGTATTATTCCATGATGGCTTTTATGTTAACACCCAGCTTTTTTCTGCAGCATGACTTCAATTTGATATTTTCTTGTAAATCTAAATGACAAATGTCATTAATGAAAAAAAAAGGCATGCAGCTTAATATATCTGAAACTTTTCAAAACACCCTTTGAATTTGTGATTTTTTTCCTGACATGCTGGAGAATAACAGTGCATCTCATTCTTCAGAGCAAATATTTTCAGAGTTTAGTCTCTGCTCTAAAATCTTGCTTAAAAATTTAGAATTTGAGCTAAATATCAACTTCTTGGAAATTCTCCTTAGAAAGCTGACATTAAAAGTTGAATCTTAGCATGACATTCAAAAGGTGTTTTGACAAAGCAGTAACATTTCAGAAATAAAAGAGTGAAATTTATGGTCCTTTTAACAACACTGATCAAATCTGCATAAACCCATACAAATCAAAGCTGCATATTGCTGAAATAATTTAGCAGTTTCTGATATTTCTTTTTAACACGTAAACATTAAGACTAGTAATTTAAGCAAAGAATATTTATTTCTAACTAATTAAGACTTCATATGTCTGCAGGTAATCTATTTACTTCTTTTAATGGACATTATTTTTGTGTAGATAATGGAATAAGTATTTGAAATTAAAAAATATTTACTCGGAAGATCTTCATGCATTTGCAATAAGAAAATAGCAAGTAGAGAGGACTGTGTATTTGAAGAGTGTAATTGCAGTCAGAGCAGACTGCATGGCCCTCATTGGTATTCCTGTGTACATCTACATCTCTGATGCAGCCCGTGTATATTGCATATATGCAGCCTGACTTATGTAGGCTGCCCACTCTGCCCTGAGTGTCTTCAAGGCATTTTTAATCTTTGACCTCAGAGACAGACAGTTGGTCAAGGCAGGATCTTTGCTGAATTTTTATTTTATGGAGAAGAAGAAAATATCTCAGCATGCAGCACAGGCCAGTAACTCCCTGGGGCTAGGAGAAGCAGGATCTCCCCAGGGATGTCAGGGCAGGTCCCGGCAGCCAGGACCCATCCCACCAGGCAGGAGAGCACCAGGGCAGCCAGGGGCAGGGAGGGACATTCCCAGCCTGGGGCATCAGGAACTCCCCTGAGGCTGGGAACAGGCTGAGGCCAGCAGGATGTCAGGCCTGGGCTTGCTGGTAGATAACACACTATCATATCATCACAGATATCTAGCAAATATCTTTAGACAGGAAACAAGCAGAGCCAAGAACTGACAGCCGATCTTGAGTGCTCAGTTTCAGAGTGGTATAGATAGAGCCATGGTGCTCACTGAGGCTGCTAAAATCTGGCTGTGCCCTCAATGGCATTAGTCATTCAATATTGTTCTGTCAAGTGGCATTGGTTCGAGGGAAGTGAATGATTAGGTGGGCAAAAAGAAGAGAGGAAAATGGGAATATTTTAAAGCTGCTCACAAGAGAATTGGGGGAAAAAAAACAAAGAGCCTCCAAAATTGCTGAACTAAAACTTGTAGGTTAAAAGCAAATATCTCATGATGCGGTCTGCTCTCCTAAAGAGTGCATTTCCCATGGCTGTCATGTCAGCACTGCATAGGAAACTCTTAAAGATTTTCTAGCTTCACATTTTCAACCCAGAGGAAATTCTCAGGAGGATGGCCAGGAACTTTTACAAATTCAAAATCTATGAAATCAAAATGCTGATGAAATGTATGTTCCATGGATTCTGGTAAGAATCTTCTTAGAAGAGATAAAAAAGGACATCAACAAAGTTCTGAGCTGACAGTAACTTTCATGGGGTTAAAGTACTTTGTAAACTGTTGATTAAAGGCAATGAGCAGAAGCATTCTTAAGTACTTGAAATATTATTTTCTACAAGATATTTATTCTCTTTGAGAGCAATTATCAGTGTTGGATAGCACTAATTTAAACCAGAATAAAGTTTATTATTTTTTAAATACAAAATTAAGATGATTTTCCACTAGTGTTTTAATGCCAGGGGACAAAAATTATGGAGTTTAGGGATTCTAAGGCAGATGCCCTGGGTTTATTTCTGTTTTCTGAAAGAAAAGAAATTAAAACTGTAAGGGTGATTGGCTCTCTATGAAAGGAATGCAGAGATTAATTTATGAGTGAGAAAGCTTAGGCTGTATTTCACAGATATGGAATAACTGAAAACAGTTAATATTAGAGGACTGCTTCTTCTTCTTCTTCCCCTCAAAGAATCAGTGAAGCATATTTACCAGTCAAAGTCAATAGCTGAAATTATTATACATTACTAATTTCATAGCCAAAGGCAAAACTTACACTAATAAAACTGCCTGGCAGAAATTAAACTATTTTCCTCACATTATAGTTATAATCTTTAGTTTTATTACTATTCTTACCTTGTTTCCTATTACTTTCTGCCATGAATTTATGGCTAGTTTTCAGTCCTAAGTTTTAATTATCATTCTATTCTGAGGAATATGTATATTAAAAATAAAAAAAAAACATTAAATATTTTAAAATAACACTTTCAGGCTTTCTTTCCATAAATTTTGTGTACTTATGCATGTTGTTTAATTTGTAGTTTTTTGTCCAGAACCCTTCTTACAAACTGAAATCAGATATTTCCTTTGAGATTTGATTGCTGAGTACTTTCCAGATTTAATCTGAAAATATGGCAAAAGTTTCACCCCTTTTCTACCCCAAAAGAATGAAGGAATTGTTAAATCTTGTGATAAAGTTTGAATTATAGTTTATTTCAATCCTTTGACCCTATTTTTCTTCACTATCTGTTTTAGTCTGTTTAGTATAATTATGTATCATTGTTAAATTTACCACTAAATAAAATGTAAATGCACTGTCCAAATAAATTCATAAATGGCTCCCCAGCTGCAAAACACTTTTTCAAATAAGATATCACAAAGGGCTTTAACCTTCTGCAACATCTATATTTAATGACATAAATGAAAGAGGATGGCATTAAAACTTCAAAGCAGCAAAGATGATACATTTCCAATCATGCTGTCACAGGGATCTACAAACAGCACAATCATACTCAAAGAGCTGCTGTTTCATTTACTGAAGTTCAAGGATGGCCTCATCTCAAATAATATCTTCTTCTTCTGGTACTTCAATCCACCAAAGGCCATTAAAGTGCCATGATAATTATATGTGGTATTTTGGTAGATTGATCTCTTAACACAAGAGAGTTAAATTGTTGTTTACTCTTTGTCTCAGTTTGCTGATCTAAATTTACAAGACTATGATGTTAATATAGCTAAAAATATGATATGACTGTATCTGTATCAAAAAGCCTGCGTATGTAACAGAATGCTTAATGTAATTTAATTGCTTCAAGTCAAGATTCTAAGTAAAAACTTCCCTCTATCTTGTCAGTAGTTGAGGCTGTGGGTTGCTTAAAACCACTTAATCTAATTGCACTTAAATTTTGAATCAGCTTCATCTCACACAGGTATCTCAAGGTGTGCTGTCTAAGGCAAAGCAGGGGGTATGAGACTGCCACGGATAAGGCTATTTGGAGAAACAGGTACTTTCAGATACCGGTTCAAGTTCCCTTAAGATGATGGTGTAGAGTAATTGAATTGATCCTCACAGCTGCTTTGATCATCCAATCGTTAATTAAGAAGCCAAAAGTATTTAATTTTAAATTAGATGTCCAGTTTACAGAAGTCTGAAATTACATTAACTAAAAACCACTTTTAAAAAACAGGGAAAAAAAAGATGAGCATGTTCATAAATAATGCTATGATGGTTATATATCTTTTTTAAAGGAAATGAGAGCCACTTAAACTCTTCAATATGCTCACTTTCCATTTTTAACCTGCCTTTTGTTGGGCTGAACTTCAACCTGTCTATTTCTTGTCTATAAATTGATCTCTGTACAGCATTTTATTACCTCTGTGTGCTCAAGTGCCATAATTGACAAAATAATCACTCTCAATCTTGTATTACTCTCTTGAGTGTGAACACAGTGGAAGGGGTTGAGACTATAAATTGGCCAGAATATCCTCGTGACTGGGCACAGCATCTGATTTAACAATGAAGACAGTTTCATATAAAATGACATGTATTTTTCACCTAATGGCTTTTTTATTTCATGATGGGCCTCAAAATCTATAAAATACATATATAAAATATGACAGACTGAAATAGACCCCTTTTCTGAAACACAAAAATTCCATATCAGGCTTTCTGAGCCAAGTGTATCTTGTAGGCAATTCTTCTCCATTATTCAGCACTGCATTAACCTCTGTTTAATTTGGGCTTCCTGTGTCAATAAAGGTTGAGATTAATAGAATAGTCTTCAGAAGAAAGATCAGAGTTCTGGTGAACATGAGGAGTGAGTAAGACTGAAGGTTTTCCATTTTTATTTTCAGTTTAAAGAGAATTCAGAGGGGAGTATGTAAAATTGGGGTGATAGTGGAGAATGAATACTCCTCAAATATACATTAGAAGCATTTTAAAGTGTATTCTCAGACCTTTGCTTTCTTGACATTTTGGACAAAAATAAGCCGACACAAACTGATATATAGAATAATAATTCATATAGAGATAAAAACTGGTAAGACTAGTAGTAGAGTACTTTAGGGCATCTTAGGAACCTCCAAAAATATGCATCATAAAGATGTCTATTAATAATGAAATACATAAAGCATATGATACTTAGACCTAAAGATAGACTAGAAAATATACTACAGGTCTTCCTCGTCCTATGATTCTGTGATTCTATCCAACTTAAGTGTTGTAACTTTATATATGTAAGTTATATTTAAATATGTAACATAACTTACTAAACATATTTTAATTCCTTTCCAGGTTTTGCAGGTCAAATGAAATTATCTCTAGCAAAGAAGCTACAGCAAACCTTGCTCTGATAAATGACTTTCATCATTACAGGCTGAATTTGGTCAGTTTAGTAAGTATGAAACAGAGAACACAAAGGTGAAAAGAATTTGCTCATAGGGTAAGGTGCTGCTCAGTATAAGAATAATAGAACTAGTCTCAAGAGAGCTTTTCACTGTGTTACTAGCTTTAGAAAGGTTTAATTTGCAGTTAAAGGAACTATTCTGAGAAATGTCTTATTACTTTTGGTCTTATATGATTGCAAATATTTTTAAGAATGGTTATGTAATTTTGAGGAAGAGTCAGCATAACATATCTGCTTTGAAAGGGGCTTCATTCTGGAAGTATTTGGGAAAAATGCATAAAGATATCTAAGAATTAAGAAATAATATTAAATAG
>JAHLSL010000038.1:5926682-6000069 GCA_025920805.1 Petroica traversi
AATTAAGAAATAATATTAAATAGGAAATAGTCCCTTTTCTATTTAATTTCAAATGCAGAAGCAATGCATGTCCCTTGACAAAGCCCAAAGGAAATCATTAATGGGCACATAACTGCATGAAGGTCAATGAGAGGGTATATTCTTCCTAGAGAAGTGTAAATAATGTGATGTGTCTAAGGGATAACTCTGTTCAGCTGGCAGTCAAATTGTTTCCAATGAAGAAAACTGATGAAGCAGTTACCTTTTCTTGTACCACTATTTACATTGCAGTTTATTTATATATGATCTGTTCATGAACTATTGTCAGTATTATTTTACAGCATTATGTCTTCTTTTTTTGTCCTTTAAATTTCAGGAAGTGCATGCATTGTTTTATCTGAGTGACACCTGACTAGATTTCATGGCACTAACCTTCTCCTGAATACTAACTATTGTTCTTTAACCAGATTCCAAAGAAAAGTATATTCATATAATAGCCACAGACACAGGAAATGTGACAGTATGGATCCTGAGACAGAAGCATTTGAGCATCCATCAAAATTATATGCAGATAAGAGTTGTTCACACAGAATTATTTTCATCACAGAAGGAAAATATTCAGTGCATTTCAAAAGTCTGCCCTACCAAGCAGGTCATCCATCAGGTTCTGTTTGTGCATGCACTATAAAATCAGGCTCCCACTTGTTAACGTAAGAGCTCTCAAGACACCTTACAATGTAAGGACTCAAACAGAATTGTACACAGAGTTAGACAGATAAATACCTGAGAGCTGCAGGCATTCCCAAAGACCAAAGGGAGTAGCTTTTATGGATGAAAGTTCTTCACTGATGACAGCAGCCATACTCACTGCACATAGCACAGAATCTGGTCTCAGATAATGACCAAAATGAATGTATAGAGTCAAATGTAAAATGAAAGCAAGGACACTTCTACAAAGTAGACCTTTGTAGAAGCTGTATATTATTCAAAGCTATATTAGCTTTGAATAATATACAGCTTAGAAATTTCCTCTTCCAGAATGGTTTATCAGTATTTAATGACCTACGGTAGATTTCTATGCCATTAATTTTTCCAATCTCCCTATGAAATGTGTAAGCTCTTAGCAACCACAGCACCCAGAGATAATGTTTTCCACAGCTGCACATTATATTAGAAGCTACCAATACATCTAATGCCACCCAAAAACTTTCACTAAATCCCAAGAAGGGTCAGCCTTTAGTATGCTTGGAAAACTCAGTTTTACTGTAGTTTGGCTATTACTCAAACCAGCTTTGCACCATAAACCTTAGAACCAGAGTTATTTAAATGAAATTATAGGCTGTGCTTTGAAATTATGACAGTTTATGAGAGCAGTATAGAATGCAAAATAAGCAAATGTTTCAAATGAAATTGCTGTCACAAGGAAAACAGCCCATTTAAATTGTGTATATTTTCACTTTCTTCTTGGTAGTGTACCCTTGTGCAGCAGCTTCATTGTTCTGTAGCAGGCATTTAGGGTGTAGAAACACCTAAGGCAGTGAAAACACCTACAGGAAAATAGTCTATCACATGGTAATATTTATAGAAACAAGCCATTTTGCAGCCATGTGGAATTTAATATATCAATAGCTTTATTCTTGTTGTGCACAAACTACAGTTAAGTTGTAAAATGAAGCCTCCTTCACCTGTGGCACATCTGACAGAAGACAGCATCAACATCTTGTAGCACCCTTAACATATAGAATATAACAAGTAACTGATCTGCTCACTCTACAGAAGAGAGAAACCCTTGCCTGGCACCTTTAAAATGCTTGATGAAAGTCAGTCTGGAAACCTTTGAGGTCAGATACCTCTACAGAAAAATCAGGATTTCCCCCTCTAATCCTTTCTCTGATATTCCCTCACACACAGCTCTTAAAATATCTTTAATGCAAGTAAATTTCACATATTAACTGCTTCTTTGGCTTGCTCAGACTGCTGCCTGAAGGGCCTTATCTTAATTTTTAATTCAAGTCACTTTTTAGATCCCCAAAGATATTAATGGTGCAAGATGAAGCATTAAAAGCCTTACCTTTTTAAGTTATTTTCTAAAATATTACCTAAATATTCCTCTACAGTGCATTCAATTTCCAGACTTTTTTCTGATTTTTTTTTCAGTCAATTTATATTTCTCAGATTTAATAGCCTATGTTGATGGCAGAAGAGACATTACAGTAAATAATGTTATAATAACCCCTGTAACTCTCATTCTTTACCTCTGAGGTATTTGTATGCAGTTATATCACTCTTTATAGTCTTTCCTTGAAGCAGCAGCATAGTATATTAAATCGTCTTAATCTCTTCTCATAAGTCACAGCCTCCAATCCTTCTCTCTGGTTTTTTTTCTAAGTTTATGAAATGTTCTTTCCATATTGTGCATATTCACAGAAGATTCAAAGTGCAGTAGCAGCAACAGGCTACAGCTTACTGGGACCTATAAAGGTTCATATGTTCATCCTCATTTAAATTCGCTGAAGAATGACAGTTACATTTTGTTGAAGCAACACAGTGGAAAATAAAGTCTTATCTGCCAGTCACAGTATCCATGATTCTCTTCTGCTCTTCCTGCACAGAGAATTCTCTGATAGGGCAGAGGTACAAAATCAGGTAATCATTCTGCCTGGCATCCACCCACATCATTTTTACATAAGATCCATCTAAATCCGTTCCTGAGCACAGAGGCTTCTCTTTCTCCTGAAAACAGGTATTCTTGCCCCTGAAAAGAAGAAAGAACACTTGCAAAAGTGATCTACATATCTCCATACATTTTTTTCCTCTTTTTCCAGTTCCTTGAAGCCATTTAAGAGTCCAAAACTTCATTTCTGGCACCACTACATACATGACCAGAAATAACATTAGTAACAAAAAAAGATATGACTATCCCTAGAAACTCTTCCATTGTGCTAAACGTGTTATCGTGAGGCTAGGTGGTTTAAAATATGGCAGATACCAAAAGCAGTATTGCACATGAAAGGAACTGAGGCAAATAATCCCCAGAGATACTGAGAAAATAATTGGAAAATATTTTAGCAAAAGAATCCCAGCAACTGTCCTCCATGAGGCAACGCCCAGGCAATTGCAAGGTTGTTTAACCTGTGATCTGCTGGCATCACTGCTCAAAACACTGCAGCTGATGGTTAAGGGCAAAACTACAAAGTGCTTTGTCACCCAACCAGATATGACATTTGCCAGCACCTATTTGCAGCAGTGCTTGGTAATTTCTGATGCATCCATCAGAAGGATGTAGGACAGTGCTGAGTCCTAAAACTTTCTCTGTAATTGTGGTCTTCTCTCTAAACAAACTAACTTCAGATGCCTTGACAAAATAATTTCAACTTGTCTACAGATTTTCCTGCACAAATAGAGAGGCCCACAGGGCTGTGTTGATGGCACTTGCTAGAAGTTGTATGTAAACTAAGAAACTTAATCTTATTTTACAAGTACAGCTAGAAAATTGAGTATTTTAAAAGAAAATTTGATTTCTGTAAATAACAGAGTTGGACCATGAGGTGGTTTAAACCAGCTGGGAATTAAACTCCAAAGATGCTGCTCCCCTTCCCCCTGCTGTTCACCCAGAGAGAGAGGGGCAAAGGAAGAGACCATGGCTTGAGATGATAATTTACTGAAAATAAACAGGAATGGAATAAGAAATGAATGTCCAGTAGCAGCAACAATATTAATAACAAAAGAGAAGATGATTACAGACAAACAGGCGTTCACCACCTTGACTCAGTTCCACATGGCCATCAAGACAAAAAACATGGTAACAGCTATTCCTCCAGCTCGGCAGCTACATCCAGCTATTCTTGACATGAAGACAAGAGGGTGGGTGCTCTCTGCAGTGGGTGTTCCCCTTCCCTGAGCCCAAGACAATCAAAACAACAAAGAAAACCCCCAGAGAAAAACAGATTTTTTGAATTGTGGCTGCTCCACTCTTCTGGGCTTGGCTCCTTTCAGCTCCACTCAGCTCTGCCCAGTCTCAGCTGTGCTCTCCCGAGAGCTGGGAAGGGATGGGCAGCAGTGGGACAAGAACAGAGATGTAGTGTTGGTCCTGGCATCTTTCCTGAGGAGGAAAGGGAACAAAATGATGCATTTATTTTCCCCTGAGCCAAAGCCCCCAGCAATGATGTGGGTGGCATAGAATAGCAAGTAAGCCATACCAACACGGTTCTGGTATCCCTTTCTGCAACCAGGAGAGACCATGTTCCCTGTAAAGCATCTGTAAAGAGAAACTGAGTTTGCTAATTGTGCCCAGCACATGGAATAGTTTCTTATTTCATCCATATTACAGTCCTTTTGTCAGTTCCTGGTTTTAGTCACCTGAGTTTCCTGAGTAGCATGAAAATATGATTACTTTATAGTAGGAATAGGGAATGTAACTTATCTCCCTTAAAAATTTAAAGGTAATTAGTGCCATTATTTATGATCCTATTTGTGTTTGTTTTTGGGGAACTTCCAAAGAAACCTTTACAGATGCACCAAGGCAGGAAACAACTGGTGAAATGAATACTTCCGTCTAAATAAGTTTGTACTTTTTGTGGCTAGTCCATAAACAGAAAACACTAGATTTTATTTTACCCCTAAACATCCCTAAAAAGTGCTACTACTTTTATTGCACTAAGCTTTTTACTATCTTACTTCTCACTTCAAAGTTTGATGTCAGTGGTTCAGAAGTAGTTGCCCCCTTCTACTGCTTGTTTTTACCACATTCATTTAGCCATGTCTGTGGTTATTTCTGTCAGTTCTGACTGAAATGTATTTTCAACTCCATTATTCACCATTTATAGCAGCTTAATGTCAACTGTGCATTAAGCCAGTATGAAACTGTGGTTTTCCTAATACCCTTGTTTGCTTCCTCTGTTACCACATGCTTTGATTGATGCCCCAATGGTCTGTTGGGCTCTCTTTCCTTTTCCCATTCTTTTCTGTACATAATGTATATGATTCCCTGTCATGTTTCAATTCTTTGATTAATTCTCTCTCTAGTTCTCCCACATTTATCCTCTGTTGCTTATTCTTAGTGGATTGCTTTACTTCCTTGTCTTCCTTGTGAGTTTGTCCACTCTGAATTTATCTATTTATTGCTTAACATCTCTCCTCTGGGGACTTGGGCCATTTGTAATGTCTAACATAATGAAGTGCATGCACAATTAAATGAAAGTACTGTAAACACCAGTGATGGTCCAATATTTACCTCATAATATTTTATGGATTTGAGCTCACTGCCTCCCATCCTACATATTCCTAGTACCAATAAAGAAGTTTTTAATTTCTAAATATCTATATTTTAAAGGCTTTGAAGAGAGAAGAATAATCAAATTAATCCTGTCCTTCTCCTATACTCCCTTGTACAGAGGATGAGGACAGGTAATTTTCAAAAGGGTTTAGGCTCACTGCCTAAAACTTCTTCCCTCAACTGTGTTACAACCTTTGCTAGCTTTACTTACTGATCAAGAAGAGAACATTAACAATTATACCAAGAATCAGAAATTGCATAAACTGAAACCTTGGAGTCCATTTCTTTTGTGAGAATCAATTATTTTTAATGATCTATAGTTTGAAAGAAATCTTTCATATAAGTTCCTAGAACCCTGGGTTTGATCAATAGGAAAATTTCATAAGGGACATGTTTACCTTACGCTTTGCTCCAATTCTTATGCTACAGTTCACTGGTATTTTATGGATTTAGTTTCAGCATGATTTTATCTCAGAAATGCCACTCTGTTCTACAGATGAGCCTGCTTTGTGTCCATCATCAAAGGCTTTTTGTAAGGAGATAATGGCTAAAAGTAGACAAGTTAATATGCTGCAGTAATAAAGCTGAGAACTCACTACAACACAAGAAGAACTAAATGTCCCTATCCTGTTGCATCTATTTCAAATTATAAAATAAAGAAAAATTTCTTCACACTTTGAAACTCCTGCCTTTTGTTTACATGTGGCCGTCATTACAGAATTATTCAATTTTTTCATGACTTAAACTTCACATTTTCATTCAATTTTTCTTTGAAAAAAATCACTTCATGTCTATTTATTAATAGAATAAACATACACATTATTTTATTTAAGAAATGGGAGGGAAAAGGGAGAGTCAAAATCTGAATGGGAATAGTTTTTCTAACCTCCATTATTTTTTTATTTTTTTTTAAATTTGCGAATAGGAATGAGAACTGTACTTTATGTAATACTGTCAAAGAAGGTCTACTTTCAATTCTCTGCTGCTTCAGCTTAGGGTTAATATCATTCTGGATAAAATCTGACTACAGAATCATTTCAGGCTAAGTTATTGCATTTTTATATCTCAAAAATACTTATTTCAAAAAATGGAGCATTTACTAGCAAAAATGATAGGTCTTTAAGGTTAAAAATTTAGCTTATTATTAAATCCTTTGACAACAGAAGAAACAGTCATGGTTAGCTGTGACTGTGAAGTCTATCTGGATATAGATTTTTTATCTAGTCAGAGCTTGTTTTGCATACAGCAGCAGGTACACATACAGCTTTTGTAGATCTGAAGCCTATTTATGCGTGAGTTTAAAATAGCTAATAAATGGATGGAGATACATAAGTAATTTAAAATTAATGAATAAATATTTACTGCAAATTATTGGAAACATTTATTTAATTACAAATTTTTTAAAAACATTTATTCTTCTTCTACAGAAATGGGCAGATAAGGTCAATGCCACAAATTATATAAACACAAATGCTTATGTTTAAGGCAACATTTTAATTTAACTTTATGAAAAGACTGAGAATATGCCTGTGGTCTGTCCAGCTAGGAGGAAGTATCTCCTCTCCCCAGGCTGGAAGGTAAAATATGATATGTGTTCCATAGCATTCACTTCAGACACGAGAACAACCAAAGTTGTTGCCAGTACAGAAGGAATTGCACAGTGATGATCTTCAAATTTTGACTTGGTTCTTGAATGAAGGCCAGATGCCCAACTCAATTCAAGTCCTTGAGAAATCCTCTGAGATCACTTGCTTCTAACATTGTCATTAAGGATGGAGACAAAGGAAACACTTCTTGCTAGAGAAGGATTTTTTCAAGGTATAATTTTAAAAAATGAAACTGGTCAACATAAAGGAAGAAAAAAGTGGTTTGTTTTAAATATTGGATTAAGGACTATGATTGAGCAGGATCTAATTTAAGGTACTATTGATCTTTACAGACTTGTGTTTATGTGGCAATACTTGTTGTCTCTTCCAGGCTGTGTAAGTAATTTCAGTTAATCCTAATTATCAGGTAAATTTAGATCTCTAAAGGTTTGTACATTTGGGTTGGTTCTTGATAAGCTCAAAGACAACACCATTTCTATGGTGAGCTAAAATTGATAAGAAGGCACTTACTGAGACATTAAAAGTATTCCTGTTCAGATAACATCCAGGTAGTTAATCCAGGGCTCTAGGTAAACTTTGAAAATTGTGATTAAGGTAAATAAGACCCCTGAAAGACCACATTCTGATATGGGACATAATCCAAAACTAATCCAGACTGCAGACCTTCTACATTTGCATGAAAGACATGGCTCAGGAGGAGAACAGCAAGATATGGAAACAAAAATAAAAACTCTCTCGTGTACTTCGAATAAAAGTTTTTAATTCTTAGGCACCAGATAAAAAAAAATAAAACCCAAACATTAGCAATAGCTTTCTGTGACTTTCTTAACTATATAGTGTGGTATAGAAACTATTTTTAAAATATTTCAATAAAGAATTCTGGCTTAAAGGAATATACCTTAACTTATTTTCAGCAAAGACTAGCAAACAGCTGGAGAATCTACATAGAGTACTTTCCTGTCACTTTTATTAATTGTTTTTAAAATAATTTATAGCTGGTACATGTTGCTACAGAAGTTCTCATTAAATTGCCTGTGGGTCAAACTGTTACATTAATATTTATCTTGTATTTTAGTGAGAATATCCATACTTTTAAAGCTGAAATGTCATGAGGAGAAATATTCACCTGGAATAGCAATATCCTGACTTTTTCTTAGCATTCAGGGAGGGAATGGAAGATCTACCCAGATATATATTTATTTAATCCTTTTGTAATTCACACATATACAAAAGGCATACAGAATTTGTACCTTTAGAGTTTAAGAATAATTGTCTTTCTTTTTTTGTCTGATACCTAAAATAATGCTTAAATAACATTATTGCATCCAAAGCTTTTCCCTCTAGAAAATCAAAACAGAATCATTGAATATGGTGTCAATAAACAATCTGAGATGAATAGCATATATTTTTATGACTCAATGAGAATATTTTATAACTACTATAACTCATTTAATTATAAAAATTGATTGGAAAGACTGTTTTGTATATCTATCAACATTGATATCAATATATATTCTTCACATTTATATGTATGTGTGTGTGTGTGCATATATATATATTTATATTACATTTATATAAAGCACTTGAACACTAGAAACATCTATCTCATTAGCTCTGTTATATTTAGAACAAAAATTGTAGATCTTGGAAAGAAATGTCATGCAGCATAGTAGAGAAAACATATTTAAACGTGTTACTTTTACAGATATTAATGTAAATAAGGAGATGAGAACATAGATCTTTGATCAGACAAATTTATAGAGTCTGGACTCTATATGTTTTTGACAGTGGCAAAAGAATAGTGCAAGTATTGGGTGATACACCCAAAGTAGCCAATTTTTGACAAATTGTAGTTTAAGTAGAGAATAACATTTTTCCTTTTTTAACTGTAATAACGTTTGAGAATTTTGGGACTTAAACACTTTTTAAAATTCAATTACATTTTTGGCATATGTTGCATTTCAACTGTGAACTTGACTATAAAAAGATTAGTCATGTAAAAATATATTTTATTTTGTGTTTATTTGTTGCTGTTCCTACCAAATAGTTAATCTTTATGTGGGTTACCAACTGTGAGCACAGTAAAGGAACTGGAGATTGATGCTGGCACTTCAGAATATTTTATTTGATAGCTGAGTGCAGGTACAATGTCATGGAATTAAAGTCAACTGGAGCTGTAAGTCTCAATATCTTCATAAAGGAATGCATTGATGTCATCCTGCCTCTTTGTTGCATTCATAAAGGGAGATAAAAATGATTGTTTACTACACCCCCTGGGAGAAAGTTATGAAGCAGTCATTAACTTTATAGCAAGAAAATAATTAATAGCTTAGTTATAAGGAAAACTGAATAAAGAGCTGCAGGAACTGGAAAAGAGGGAATATGCAGAATCTTTCCACTGAGTTTCACAGGAAAATGGAAAAAGCTAAGAGGCCTTTTCTTGGCACAGAGATTGCCAAGAGCACAGAGATTGCCTCAGTCACCCCATAGGGTCCCTTTCAATCCCATAGATTTGTTTCATAATGTCTTTTAGTAAGCTTAAGTTTTTCTTTTCCATGCTCTTTAAAAATCAGCACTAAAGTAGTTTTGATAGTTTCCTTTGATATTCCAGAAACCCAGTGAGGTGCTTAAAGAAAGGGAAAGTAATTTTTAAATTAAAATTAATAAGGATTATCTATAACATTTTTCACAACTGTGTAATTAAAAACCTGATGTGTGTTCGCTCAGCATGGAATAAAAACAACCTTGATCCTAAATACCTGAACACAAGACTAGCCTTAGTATCTAGTACAAAATTAAATGGGGCAAATATGAGCTGTTGTTGTTACTTTACTACTATAAAATTGGAATGCCTTGGCATTTTTCTGTGGAGTCATATCTGTGAAGAAGAATATTTATCAGAAAGTGATGCTCAGTCAGATTTTAAGGGGTAAGCATGACGTATGGGTATCACAGAGAAGGATAAAGGAAAAGTATTAGATTGAATGAAGGTAGAGATTAGGAAAACTTCATAAATAATTACCTTGTGCTGTTGAAACCAATGTCATTTAAATGGAATAAAAAGTGGCATTCCTGGTTTATGAAAGCAGCTCTACATATCTCTTGCCTTAAATTCACACCCAGAGTCTTTGTTGTTTTACACTCACTTATTTGGCAGCATGATTATATAGTCCCTGTGTGTTCACTTGCTTTGAGGCCTCCAGTTATATCTGGTTTTAAAGAATATGAATTGGCCCATGACAATTTCTTTACCAAGAAAGTGTAAGCTTTGTCAATAGTTACACAATTAGTACCATTAGTAATCATCATAAAATATCAATACATAAAAAAGCAGCAGACCACAAGAAAAACAGTTCTCATCATTGCTATTTCACAGTTCTGCATCTTCAATAAGAAATTTAACACTAAATTAGTAACTAATGCTCATGCTGCACCTTTTTTTAAAGATGCCTGAGTGAGAAAAGCAATGAGTTAATATTAGAAAAGGAATTGTCCAATTCCCACCTTCATGCAGCTCAGGCAAAAGTGAGCAAGAGCCTTCTAGGCAAGTGTCATGGTTTGACACTGGCTAAATGCCAGGTACTCACAAAAGTCATTTGCTTACTCTCTTCTGCTACAGCTGGGCAGAGGAGAGAAGAGAAAAAAAATTGAGATAAGGACCAGGAGGAAACACACTAAGGGCAAAACAGGCTCAAATTAAAGGTATAAAGAAAAAAAAAATTATTAACAGAATTAAAGGAGGATAATGAGAACTAAAATAAACTTTCAGAACACCTTTTTCCCTCCTCCACTCCCTTCCTCCTTCCCACTGGCAGCGTAGGGTAACAGGGTCAGAGTTTTTGTCAGTTTTTCACTCAAAATCTTTCTTCGGTTTGCTTAGGGAGAGGAGTTTCTTCTGCTATGCCATGGGGTCCTTCCCACAGGAAACAGCTCTCTGTTAACAGTTCTCTCTTCTCCAGAGTGGTTCTAATTTTTACAAGTAGCAGTCCTGCCCAACCTGCTGTAACATGAGTCCCTCCCATGGGCAGAACTGTCTTCCCAAAACTGTTTTGCATGGGTCAATAATGCATGGGGTGTAGACTTGCAACAATTGGCTGTTCTAGTTTGGCAGTAAGGATCCTCTTTCTCTAATTCAGGAAGCAAGGGCCTTCTCTCTCTCTTTGAGTCTCCCACTAGATTTTAGTTTTTTAGCATCCACCTGTTCCATCCAGCATGAGCACGTTTGTCCACAGGCTGAGTGAATCTCTGTATCCCCCCCATGCACTCTATGGATTACAGAGAGACAGTTTGTTGTGTTATAGTCCTCAGCACGGCTTGGAGAAGAAGCTCAGCTCTGATGTTTGGACCACGTTCTCCCCCTCCTTCCTTTCACTGGCCTTTGTGCCACCATGTTGTCTTTCTCCACACGTCCTCCCTTCCTCCTCTTTCTCCAACTAAGAGGAAAAATACTGCTGCTCACAAGTAACAATGCCAACAAATTCCACCAGTTCAAAGATTTCTGCAGGACTTTGCAGCACTGAGAAGTTGACTTTGTCCATGTTCCATGTTGGGGAACTGGTTGTCATGCCCCTTGCTGCTGGCAATGTGAATCTCGCCGCTACCTCATGGCAGTGCCTGTCGCTGTGGTGCAGAAAAGGAGAAGCTGCTGTCCTTCTGCCGGAGGCACTGCTGGTAAAAGTGGTCAAGCAGGCACAGCTCGCTGTGGTTCCTGCCGAGATGGCTGCGGCCACAGAGGCCACAAGGCCACACAATGGCACTGGGAAAGAGAAGCCACCACCGCTGCCCCTGCCTTTCTGTCCAAGGTGCAGCAGGCTGGAAGTGGCCAGGCAGGCAAAGTCCAGCACTGGCTGTGCTGAGATGATGGTGGATACCTGGCAGCAGTGGCCGTGTGCCTCTCACGGCACCAGAACAGTCCCGGCACCTTCCCATCCCTTGGGAAAATTGCTCACAGTTTTGATTTCTTTCTTAAAGATGTTATCTCAGAGGTGTTACCAACTTCTCTGATTGGCTTAGCAGCATGTCTGTTAGCAGAGCCAGTCAGGGATTCTCTTTGTCAGGCACGGAGGAAGCTTCTAGAAGTTTCTCACAGAAAATCACTTCCGTGGCTGGCTTCTTCCCTCCTCACCAAAAGCTAAGCCAAGAAAAACCAACACAGCAAGTTAATTCTGCAGGCATCTAAAGGAGAGAAGGGTGGCAATGATTATTAATCAGGCACACTTTTTACTATATCTTGAGTAATTCAGCTATTTTTAAACACTAAGCCTAACCAACCCGTTATTTCAGTCCCTGAGATTGGCAGTTTGATACAATCCCCTAAAAATGCTTTACAGATACAGTTCTAATGTCTGTGATCAGAAACTTACATTTTTATTGTTAGAGTAAAACTTTTAACTGCTGCTAATTTGGTTAAAATTATATGAAGTTTGCAAGCAAATTATATAGTTCAGTTACAAATGAAAATACTTAATTGCCCACAAGCTATGGTCATGCATGTCAAAAAAATAAGTATATTGAAAGATGAATGGCAATTGTTAAATGAGTATAGTAGTAACAGAGAAAATTTCTTTTTTCATGTGGAAATAGAAGTTATTTATTGTGAAATCACATTAATCTTTAGACAATTTAGTAAAAATACATACTTTAATATCTTAATTGCAGGATGGATAACTGGATATTTAAGAAGAAGATATATATTGTGTCAGACAAATAAATGTAACAATACTAATAAACTGGGTGTATGGTGAAACCCATATTTCTGTATAACCAGGAAGTTCCAAGAAAGCTTATTCACCTGTTTCTGCAATGATGGATCCTAAGATCAGTTCACTGATGAGTAGAAAGTACTGCTGGTAGAAAGCCCACACAGCTTCCATCCTAACTGTGATATTAAACAGTTATTGACATCCCAAATGACACACAAGACAGGATGAAAATGTATTTTTTTTTCTCCTGCCTCCACACTTATTTAGTCTCAAAATGGATTTCAGGTGCAGAGTGGTATTAAAATCCCTTGAGCCAGAAAGTCCAGAAAAGTAAAGCTGAGTTTTATTTTAAGCTACAAGGAAAAGATTTAAAATAAAAAAAATAAAGAAAAAAAATTCAGCAAGAATTTTCAGCTTGTCTGAAGATTTAAGTTTAATAATACGTGTTTATGGTCCAACCTTGTGAACTACAGTTGCACCCACAAATCCTCAATCAATACCAGCTCACATGTCTAACAGAATAATAAAATGACAGTTCAGTGAACTTCTTTTTTTTTCAATGTACTGGAAAAGTTTTTGCTTCCTAGCATAAAGGACAGAACTTACTATCTTATATAAACTTCTGTAAACTTATATTCCTAAAAATAAATCTCACCTCACATAAGATGTTTTTAAGCTCCACTTGTTCTCTACCAAATATAATCTCTCTGGGCCTCTGACTGTTTTTGTGGGACACTGGGAATTGCTTTGGCCCCAACACCATAGAGTTTTAACTTGCACAAAGCTGATTTGGGGTGAAGCTGCAGTGAAAATGCCTGCTAAAATAAAACATGTCTCTTTTCGCTTTCAAAAGTTTTGCTAGTCAGAGCAATTGCTGAGATGATCGTGCTGTAGAAGGGCTAAAAAATTGAGAAAAGAAGCATTATTTCAGGACTGCAGGCATCCAAATCTCCTTGGCGTCAGTGCAATGAGATGGGTGCAGTAAAACTGGCTTTGACTTCTTAGCTATTATAAATGCTAAAATACTCATTTTCCTCTTCTTTAGACAGTAAAGTCCATTGGACAGTTTTCTCTTATTCTCCTTCTTTTTCTGCCATTATCAGCTTCATGGAGGTAATGACACTGCAGAGGTAAAGAGAGTACAAAAAATAATCCAAATATCTTATAAACCCTGGTGTAAGTATATGGTATTCCATTTATTTCAGAGGAACAATGGGGGGTATCTAACATAGAATTAGTTCAATATTCACTGTGTAGAAACCAAAACCTCAGTGTGATCAGTGAAAGGACTCTCAGGGTATATGTATTGAAAGCATGATTTTGCTAAAAGCATCTACCAAATTTATGAAATACTGCATCAGAGATAGAAGAGAAAAATTAGTTGTTAATGACCATTTTTCAGTCTTAAGGCATATGTTTTTTTTCTGGTACCCCCTGCTCCAATCTATCTGGTAGTCTGATTTGCCTGGGCACAAAAGAATTTTTTTTCTGTCTCTACTTTATGCTGATGTATTGCACATTCTTCTTAATGATAAATACAGCTAGTTTTTTATATCATATGAATTGAAGGAGAAAAAAGCCAAACCATTAAGGGGATGCTAAACTCAGATACAGACTGATGATATAACTAAACCCTGTAACTAAGCACTGAATCTAAGGGCAACAAGGAAACCAATTCCTTCTATATTTACTTTCTGCAAACTTTGCCCTCATCTGCTGTGAAAAAAATTATCCCATGTAAATACTATCATGCAGGTATACTTGAAAGCAAAAGTTATGGCTGAAAATAAATTTTACCATAACATCAGATTAATGTGGTGTTACAGAAAATGTATTTTAAGTCTTGAACATAAACCAAAAAGACTATAGAATCTTTTTTAAACTATAAATTTTAAATTTATAAAATATTTATTTTAACCTTCATGGTTTAATCACAAAGCTGTGGGATTAACTGCATTTGTACAGTTTAGCATATTAAAATTAGCCATAAGATTTAAACTTGTACAAGTAATTAAAATGCTGTAAAGTAGTCTTTTTATATTCTGCCTAATTTATTTTATTTGGGATGCCATGAAAAGATAGAGCTTTTCAGCTAAAGCAGATGTGTTTAAAATTTCTTTTTTTCTTTGGAGGGGAATGTGTAAGTGGGTAAATATCCTGGGTTCCCCTACCATTATCTTGACAGAATACATGTGTCTCCAGCAGCCTTATTTCAGTGTAACCATACAGACACATTTGTATACTTACTTGCCTTCTCTCTAGATTCAGTTTGTTAGATTTCTTGTAAATGGAAAGGTAAGGAAGTAAAAATTTAGCATTCTGCACAATATTTTTCTCCCAGTTTCACAGAAATTCAGAAACAATTGCTTCTTTCAAATGTCTCTCATATCCCATTTACCCAGATCAGTCCACTTAAGCAGCTTTCAGGAAAGATAGTGACCATCAACAGATTGAAGAAATGGGGACTATTTAGTTCTACTAAAATTGAGAGGATATTATCTTTCTCCAAAATGGTCACCAAAATAGTCACTTTGCGCTTTTCTTCTGTAAAGGTTTAGAGAAGTGAAACAGTTTAAATTTTTTTTAAATTCAGTTTAATATCATAATATTGTTACACATATATTTGGCCCAGAACTATTTAACCATTACTTAGTTCTACAACTCTGTGTTACTCTAACATAATTAAAACTGTACAATTTAAAATGTTTCCTTTGGTTTTCAGCTAGAAAATATAACATAAATATGTGACAGGTAGCACAGGTCCTGTGGTCTATTTTTTGGGACTGCTACAACCTGAAGAAGGGGGATGTCTCTCTTTACAGTACCTGAAGTACAAATCTTATGCATAATTTTATGCACTGGACTTACCAGTAATCAGTACATTCATCAGTGGATGAACTGGAAAAAGGTTAGTGGAATGAAATTTAAATGCCTGTAATGATAATTTTTTAGATAATTTTTTAATATAATTTTTGGCCTGGGCCAGTTACTTCCTAAAAAAAGATTCTAGGCATGGTTCAGAAGTTAGCAGAAATACACTGGTTGCAAAGATAATTTCATAACATGGATGTAGTCAAACGCTGCCAGCTGGACTCAGAACTGGAGAAAAACTCTGGCACTGCTCTGATTCATACAAACATATCTATGAATAAATATTAATAACCCCTTTTTCCTATGCCTTTCAAAACTGAAAAAGGAAAGAATATAGTTAAAGTGTATTCTTGGTACAGTGGCACCTTGATTTTAAGGTCAAGTTTTAGCAATGTCTGAAAATGCTGCGGACTGCTTTGGCATGAATTGTAGGCTATCAGAAACAACCCTTCTTCACAATATACCTGATATAATATGAAATGATGTAAAGCCCTGGTCATTGCTTGGCAAGTTTATTTAAAAGGGGCTTAAGGTGCTACTTTTCCATGAGGTAGTGAGAAAGAAAACTGAACAAAAGTTCCCAAGAGGTCAAAGAGCCCAGACTTTACTGACAGGCTTTAGGACATCAGAAACTTGGTAAAATTTAAAGCAAACATTCAATTGAGATAAAGAATTTTGAAAAGCATTGCCTTAGCAAACTCTAACCCATCCAACCTTAAATTATACAGATTTCAAGAGGAGATCATAAGTAGAAATAGAGAGAAAGAGAGGAAAAGAGAGAGAAAAGTAAGATATAGCTATCACCAGTGGAGTGTCCATGTCCAAGGACAAGAGGGATGCATCCATTTGAGTGTCTGTGCTGTGGTTTTTATCTGCTCTGGCCTCCTGTGGGATGTGGAGCAGTGCTCATCTCCCCAGCATGGACATTGCCCTGCCTGCTCTCTCACACATACACACACACAGACACTTTGATTGTTTTGAGCCAGTAAGAATTTCTTCCAGTCTCTCACAGATGATAAGAGAGAAAATTTCACTGAAAAGACTTTCATTTAAATATTACCCCATCCCATGGTTTTTGTATCTTTTTTATAAGGGGTTCTTGGGGCCATTATTTTGTGGAGCTGCATTAGAAACTGTAATGCTGTCTTTTCCAGTTTTCATAACATCTTGAGATTTCTAAAATTCTGAACCCATCCTCCTCATTCATGTTTACTTAAGAAACACATTTTTATTTGAAGTAAGCAGAACTTAATATCAGCTATGAGGGAACATGTTTGGGTTTTTGTTTGTTGGGGATTTTTCCTAATCCCCAAATATTTTTTATCAGTTGTACAGGAGCATAACAATATTTCTTCCACTGGGAAAAAAAGTAGCGCTTACAGTGATTGCTAGACAGACCTTTGTTTTGTACCTCATAGTATTTCATTTTGGTAAAGATTTCATGTCCAGTGCATAGTCAAACCCGCAAATCTGGTCTGACCCCTCATTGAGGTTAAGCAGATGCTCTGGGATAAAGAGAAATCATTGAAACCCTGTGATAGAACATGACAAAGACAGGGTTGCAGTCTCTATTTTGAGTCTGAGGCATGGAGCAAAGGCCATGTCAGGCTCTGTCAAAACAAAGATAAATAGATGGGTAAGTAAGGTAAAGTGTAATGGTCAAAACTCTTGATGAACAAATCAACATCTTGGGCTACTGAAAACTGCTGTTTGTGGAACAAAGGATTCTTTTCAGTTGAGCTACCTGCAGGACACAGAGAAACCCTTGGAATGATGCAGTGGGGCACTGCTGATCCCTTAGGCTGGTCATGAAATGTGTACATTGGCTTTTGTCTCTGTGTAACAGGCAAGCTGCCCCTCACAGGGGGCAGAGGATGGCTGGCTCCACAGACCAATGTCATTTATGAATTCCTTGGACAAAAACTAAAAATCTCAGTAAAATTCTTACACAGAAATCCTTTTACTGCATCTGATTTTTTTGTAAGTGGAAGATTTTGCAGCTTATTTTGAAATGGAGAAGGTTATAAACGGGCACACAACAAAGTTATTTTTTCTTTCCAATCTTTAATCATAACAACGGACAGATTACTGACCTTTAACCTTGAGTGTGTTAGTTTCCTAATGCTCAGCTGGGTTTTTTTCTCTCCCCATGTTCTGTTAAACAGTTACTAAATAAAGCAATGATTTCAAAAGAAAAGGAAGTGACTTTGAAAGGCACCCTTCAAAATCGTTTCACTCCCACTGAATTCAGAAAGCATTTTTGTCCCAGAAGACTGGAACTGTGCTGTAGGCTGATGCAATTTGTTTTAAAGTTACTGAGTATCCAAAACAGTTCCTTGACGAGAAGGAAGGGATTTACCCTCCTGTCTCTCTTTGTGCTGTACGCACAATAGAACCCTTTTCTCTTCACCTTTGATCCAACCTTTTGGGAAACTTTTTTTTTTCCCCTTCTTTTCTGCTGTGTGATTTATCTGACACCTCCCTCTGTGCTGTCCTCACACCTCATACAAATCCAATACTGACAAGCCAGCACAGTTTAAATTATTCACGCTTCAGTGTACGTGAGCTGCAGCGCAACAATCAGCCAAGCAATCATTGCTTTCATTGCTCTCTTCTGAACTTATTGACAAAAAATTGCAAGAAGACGAGAATCCTCTGTTGCTAATGAAAGCCTGAGTCTGAATAAAATAATTTCCATATAAGCAAACAAACAAAAAAAGTTAGCAAGAAATATAATAAATGTATGAACACATAAATAAACAAAAATTTAATATTAAGAGACTTTGTAGCAATTATTCAGAGCTACTTTGCCTATCTGATATGATAGCAAAATCACAAGAAAATCAAAATCTCTTTTGTTTTCTAACAAGTTGCAAGATCATTTAATTTACTTCTGGTATCCTGTCAGAGGTAAAATGAAGCTAGTAGGGACTGTAAAGGAGGACAGGAAACAATTCTATATCTTGTGTTATTTCCTAGAAGAAACAGAACTTCCCTTTTCCCCCTTTCTCTTTCCCAGTTTTATAATTGCTTTTTTTTTTTCTTTTTTTTCCTAGAAAGCCATTGGCAACGAAAACTCTGTTAATGGCTTCATGGATTAAAGTATTGAAATTAAAAGTATTGCAGATAATCATAAATCTCCCCCAGTAATTTTAAAATGTGAAGTTTACAAGAAATGTACAGTTTTAGTAGCATCTCTCTGTGTTTTAGGATTACAAGGAAGTGGCAGTTGCTGATTGCCCTTCTTTCATAGAGTAAAATCCCACTGAGCACCTGGTAGGGCTCTTCTTCAATCTTATCTCTTACAGAGTGTTCAGCCTAGAAAGACAGCGAAGGATATTGTACTGCTAATGATTCCTTCTCCCCTTTCTAACTCTACATTAGAGCACAGTCAGGTCTCCTCGACAGCCTTTTAGAAGGGATCAAACTCACACAAATGTATACAAAGTATTTTAAAGTAACAAGTTATTCACAAATTATCATACAACATTTTCACAGAATAGGGATTCAGTTGGTGTGAAATTATACTGCTTTCAAGAATGTTCATTCACTGTTATTTCAGGAATCATGAGGGAAGGATGGGTGACAAGGAGGTTATTTTCAAGCAGTTTGTCTTGCTGTGTTTAAGAAAACAGAAATATTGACTATATGAATGTCTTTCATGTGAATAAAGCAAGATTTGGAAATGCTTCTATTCAGATTTAGAGTCCATGCTAAATTCCATGCTAGGTGAAATGCCAGAAGTCTAATCTTAGTACTGCCCAAATTTCCCCTGAAGACCAGATATCAAGTACCAGCACAGGCCTGATAGTCTTTTATGAAGGGACACAGGGAAGCATGAATCACATTTTCTGGAGCCTGAGAGCACGAGCTGAGCTGCTACACAGCCAAAGGGTTTTATTTTTTTCCCAAAAGATCTGAGCAACTCTGACTCAGGCACTGTTTGGCAACAGTAGGAAATACTTCTGATCCATATGTTAGTAGTTCACAAAAATGTCACTGGATTCTCTTGCTTGGACACAGATCAGTTCTCCCAGGAATGCCCCTCATGACAATAGAGAGCTTGCTTTAAAAGAACCAGATCACACACTAGAAGCTGTCTGGCCATGGCAACATGGAGCACCTCTTAACAGGGAAAAAAACTTCTGTGCTGCAAAGAGCAAAGTTAGCTCATTTCAACTGAGCTCTGTACTGCTGCCTGGGAAGCGTAAGGTACTTCCAGCTGTGCTAGATGCCAGCAGAAGCTATTCTAAGTTGGTTCTGATACATTTCCCTGGGCCTAATTCTTTCTGGGGAAAGAGGTGTTCTAAACCAGCTGGTGATAGAATCTGATAATGATGGTTTAAATTCTTCTCTTAGGCACCCACAAATTATCATACAATTATCATAAAGTATTTATTGGTTGTATTACCATCCACATTGTTCTGACCTCTTTCCAAATGGATCCTATCTAAAGGACATTATTCCTTTGTAAACAAATGAGAGACAGTGAATCAGTGGTGTTGCACTCAGGATGTATCTGACCCATATTTCACTGTGACTGTTACTATCATGTTGGTTCTACCCAACAGAGAGTAGAATGCACGTTTTCTAGAACCATTCAGGAAAACATGGGATATCATCCTTCCATCTTGATTGTCTGAGAGATCTCAGTCAGTAGCAGGACATCCATTTAGAAGATGCAATATCCCAGAAAACTGGATTATATTGCAAAAGGGAAATAAATGCAAGCTAAGAAGTTTCAACACTATTCTCCTAATCTGGTCACAATTTCTTTACATTGTTGTCTGTAGAAAAAGAGTATAAGATTGCTTTGAAAATGGTTGTGTAGATGCCTGAATCAGTCCCTGACAGATACATCATACACATATATAATCTCAGGATATTTTGTAAAAGAAACTGAGAGGTAGAATGAATGTGTTAAGACTTACCAAACAAGACATCTAAAAATGAAGTTTTCTGTCTAAATAGTCATGTAAACTCTGTTTCTAATCTTTGTGTAGCAAGAATTTAGAAGATTACTAAGACCTTGTTAGATTGAGGCAGGTCCAGAATTCACTTCCCCCTACTCATCTTAGTCAACATTTTAGATCTACTCCTGTAGGTTTTAAAAATTGTCTTAAAAATTATTTTCAGAGATAACTATGCTAGAGATTCTGTTTCTCATAGATGGAAAAAGAGCCAAGGCATGATGATTCCCACCTGTTAGAAACTTGAAGTGCATAGTGCGCTCTATTCCTCACACATATCCCTCAAAGGCATGCAAAGATTCAGTAGTTTCCTTCATATTTATCTGAAAATGATCTTATTTACATGATGTAATTTACAATTTTGTTTCAGGTGAGGTGAGCAAAACCGAAGAGTCTTATGTATCTTCCTTAAAGGGAAACAATTTTCACTCAAATATAAAGTCCCTTATAGCATTTTTGTTTATTTCTATGGTTGCTCATAAAATGGTCCTTAGTAACATGTGGTATTAAAAGTAATTTAAGCAATTCAAACATTTTTTCTATAAATATAAATACACAAGATCTGCTGGTATAACACCTAACCATCCTAACAGAATGAGTGACAATGCTGCAAGCCATCTATGCTAGCAGATATAGCCTGGATCCTGTCTAAATAAAGCTTCCTTTGACTTCACATGGGCTTGTTGTTGGGAAAACCTAGTTGTTGTACACCAGATACACCCCTGATTATTGACGAAAAGGAGTGGAAAAGAGGAAGTACTAAGGTGACAATGTACAGACTTCCTATGCCTGAAATAATTCTAAATAGTCAAAATCCTCATCTCAGAAATGCCAGTCATTGTCACCAAAAAAAAAAAAGAAAAAAGAAAAAAGAAAAAAGAAAAGCGCCACTTGAGTGGAAAAAATGAAATGTCAACTTCTCTTCTGAGAGTGACAGAACTGAAAAAGTGCAACAGAGTAAATATCAAACACACCCCACAGAAAAAAGTGTTCTATTCCAAAGCTCTGATGCCTGAAACAGTGGGTAATGTGGGATTTCTTAGAAGAACAAATTGTTTTAGTATAAACACAATTGAGCAGGTCGGTCAAATTACTATATTGGGCAGCTGAAGAACAGAAAACAATCTAATCTTAACTCCAGAAGAACAAACATGCTGATGTTGAGTCAGCAGTGCTTTGGACTTGTGCTTGAACAGCAAGTTAAAACATATGGCAGAAATCTAGTCAATTTTGTTGGTACAGATCTTTACTAATATTTTAAGTAATGAGACAAATCAAAATTACCTATGAAACACTTTTTGTTCTTATTGGAAATGTGTTTTTTTTCTTATATGTATAGTACAGACACTTTGTTCTAAGAGCTCAAGAGTCGTATTTTATAGTTTTTTTCTGGCAACCTATTAATTTATTAATGAAAACTCAGATTCTGACACAGTCGCATGTGTCCAGGCTTCAGAAAAACATTGAATGGTGAACAGCTCTACACAGAGTCCTGTAAGTTACAGCTTTGGCATTGGCAGAGCTCCTCTGGACATCAGCAAAACCATACGAGTGTACATCCACAGAAGGGTTTGACACTGCACATGATGCAAAGATATCACTGGAATGATTTTATAAGAGAGTTGGAACACTCTCATAATTTTGACTATATCTGCAATACTAAAGATAATAACACCAGGCCCTTCTCTTTTGTCCCCTACTGTCACAACTTGGTTATGTCCATCCTGTGAAAGCCTCTTAGCCCCCTCCCCATCAATCTGGGTGCATTTCAGCTGCATGCTCAGCCCCTGTACTTCACATGGGAAATAATTTTGGGAGTGTTAGTCTGCCAAAATGAAAAGCAGGGTAGGGATTATGGCAACAATCAAATAAGAAGCATAAGCAACTGTGTTCTAGTGCCAACATAAGAGGAATATTACTGCAGTTTACCCTGGCTAAGATCTGCAGATAATGCAATTGTAGCTCATATGGCTAATGATGCTCTAATCATCTGTGCAGCAAAGCAAAAAGAGGAAACCAAACTATGATGCAGAGATGATGAAGAAGAGAGAAAGGATGGGAACTGCCTCTTATGGGAAGGGAAAATATTGATTCTGCTGAACCATTACTGTCAGTATTTGCTTCTGCTCTCCCATCTGGTTGTCAGGGAAGAACAGGAAAGCTCAGTCTGCACCTGAACAATTTTCACTAACAACTGAAGTCAAGGTTAAAAGGTTGTAAGAGGCCAGCAGATCTTTGGGGGACCTGAAACTGAGGAGCACCTTTGGGAACAGAGGAAAAACAGGAGTTGATAAATGGGAGAGATCCTGAAAATGTGAGGGAGACAGACTTTAAGGTTGGGGCAGACTTTAAGGTTGAGGAGCTAAAATTTAGATTTGAGCAGTAGTTATTTGATATTTGAAGGGCATTGAGACAGGGTCAGAAGTATTGTTCAGGAATAGAGAGGAAAAAAAAAGCTCAGGGGAGTAAGGGAAGATGCTAGTTGTGCCTAAGTGCCTTAAAATAATTCATTATATAAAAGAACTCTCACATAGTCTGAAATGTCTTCCTGTCAGGACTTGGATCTGTGGAGAAAATAGAGTATCCCCAAAATCCTTTCTACCATTAATGTTCTACTCAGGTAGACTAAGCAGTCTGATAATGTCCATGCTTTCAACACAGATGATAGAAGGTTCAGCCAAGGGTCTGGATGATATTTTGAGGACAAGGGCAAAACAGTATTTCATTACTCTGGTACTCTGGTTCTTCTCTGCTGGTTTGGGGGGTGTGTGTGGGGGGGGGGGGGGTAGATTTTAAAAACAAAACAAAACAAAAAACCAAACAAAACAAACATATTATATTTCATGTCCTGAAGAAAAAGAAGTGTAGTAAAAAGACTAAAAAGAATTATTTTCATTGTCTGTGAATGTTTGTATATAAAAACAGGGGAATAGTGAAACCGCCAAATCAATTTGAAATGCTTGGCTGCAAAAGTTATTTTCAAGCTGGATATACAAGAACCCAATCCCTAATCTCCTGACAAACTCTCTCTTGACATGGGCAAGAATACGCTTTCATCAATATAGAAAGCTTTCACTGAAATACTTGAAAGAAAGATCTGGATCCAAGCAGTAAAGAAAAATTGTAATGTGTACATTCAATGCAGTCTTAAAAGGGCTCCCACAAGTCCTCATGTGTATTCAAATAAAAGCTGGATATTTTTATAACTGTCTGTATGCTCAAACAAAGCTGCCTTTACACCTAGTTCACTGCCCAGATGGGACCAAATTATACAGCTTTTTCAACAGAACTAACTCTAGCTATGACCCAAACCAGGATAGTGCAATCCAGTTCTGGTCCCAAAGCAAATGTGTTAGGAGTGCAGGAATGTGCCTACAGGCTAGTAAAGCCCCTGAGAAACAGGATGCATTAACACTCTGCCCAGCCATGCCATGTCAGTGCATGCAAATTAATCTAAATGGTATCAGCACCGGGTTTGTCCTGTGCCCAGTGCTTTGGGACACTGGGGAGCTGACCTGTGGCTCTCAACCCCTATCAGTCTAAAAATATTGCATAGGATTTTTCTTATCTAATTTGGGGACCTAAAAATTTGCTTTGGTCATTAGTTATTCCCTAGGATGATTCAACACACATATTTAGGAGCCTAAGGTAATTAGTTTGAACTGAAACAGCTAATGCTTAGCTACCTAAATTAGATTAAACTCAGTATGTAACTGCAAATATCTTTTGAATATAAAAGAGTTTCTTGGTCTTATAATAGCTACACTTGCATCTGAAAAGCCAGTGCTTTTTCTTTCTGAAGGAATAATCACTTAGTATGTATTGTAATGAATTTTTAATGGGGGTGAATGAATTTGTAAGAAAAAAAGGAGAGCTTCAGAAGCATCCCATAGTACATAATACTATTTTCTAGAGTCATTCTCTTCAGGGTGAGAATCTGACTCAGGTCAGATAGTGCCTGGCCTCTCTAAGAAAGGCTACCAATATACAGTGGTGTCAATTAAGGTGGTTTTTATTGAGCATATTCTTTGGGAACTGCAGCTCATTTCTTCAAAACTGAAGTCAGGCTGGAAAATCATTTTATTACTCCATCAGATTGAAAGAACAATCTGTTAGGAATGGCCAAAGATATCTTGGAATTGGTGATCCACCAGTAAAATTGCATTGAAAAGTCATTATGCAAATGGAAGAGTAGAAACTTCTAACTACAGGCTTTGAAAATTAAGAACTTTATGAGGAAAAGTTGTAAATCTATGGATTCATAATAACCTTAAACAAGGAATATCTGGCTTCTATACAGCTGTCTCTCTACTTTTCAGGTGTCCGCAAAATGCAGTTAATGTTGCTGAAATCAGCTAAAAGAGAGTTCCACAGGGTAAAATAAGGACAGGCATTACTGAAAATACACATTAACCTATACGGATTGATCCCATCTGTTTAGAAGAAAAATGTTCTTCTGGTTTTTCATCCTTCAAAGGAAAATATTGGCTTTGATTCCCCATCTTCTCTTGTATAAATAGTACGTTCACGTAATAGTTCCAAATGTAACTATTTATAATGGTGACATGAATTAGGTAGAGAAATGTCAATGGTTGTTGCTTGTAACAAAAAAAGTAAAATTGCGTATCAAGTCCCTGTGACAAGCAATATCACAAATGGCACCTCCGGAAAAAAGAGAGGATGTGCTGAAGTAACTTTTTAGAGCTGTGCATGGTAGTTTAGATGTGAAGCTCCCCTTAACATTAACAGAAATTACATGCTTAAGCTACCACAAATGCTGTTGAGATTTCTTTCTGTGTTATAAGGCAAAAGCCATTGATTTCCACTAAAAAATAAAGCTTCACTGTCAAAGAAGCAAATGCAGAATGTATTCCTATGTTGTCAACAGTCACAGATTGTGAGCACCAAAAGAGTCACAGCTAAAGAGAAAGGAAAAACTAGCTTTTTCAAGCGTGGCTATAACACCTTTTACTCACAGTTTACTATAATTTACAATTTAGTTAGTGCAGTAACTAAACTCGCAGCCGTCAAGTAATATCTAAGTCCTCATCAGACCTTTTCAGTTCTTTAGATATAGATATAGAACAAAACTGCAGAGAGTAATTGTATACAGCAATAAATTATGAAAGCTTTTTTGGGAATTACCAGCCTCTCAAATGAAGCCAGGCACTTGAAAACAACCTAAAAAGTGCAGTACAGGTAGAAATCACTTTAAAAGGCCCTATTGCATAAGATATATAATCTTACATTTCTCTTTTCAAATGGAATTTGCAATGGTTTTCATCACAGAGATAACTGAGAATGTAAAAAAATTATCCATGCATTTAATTTTCTATATACTCCTTACTTCAATGATGTTATCCACGCTTTTTATTGAAGGAAATTTGAGTAAAATCTGCTTTCTCTGGGAGAGGGAGGAAGTCTGCCAGACTTACCCATGAACATGGATGAAGGTCTGCCACTTTAGCCTGGTGGCATTTAGCCTCACAGTCATTTTTCTTTTTTCTCTGGCAGTTTCTTGGGTTTGTGGACAGTTTGTAAATGCAGCTTTAGCTCCTGAAGATTAACTGCGCTGCTGTGACTGACAGCTCCATTGATAACCTTGTAACCTAAAGTGAGAGAATGATGGGTGTGGCACACTGGCATGATATGCTCTCAGAAGCCTGTATTGATCCTTCTGCTGAAAAAATGTACAACTGTATTTGTGGATGTTATTGTTATGGGGTGTCATTGTTTAGCTGTTATGTGTTCTTTTGTTCTGTAAAAAGGGGCCAACCTAAAAAACTTGCCCCAGGTGAATAAGCATTTTTGAGATTCAAGGAAAGAATAATTAGGAATAAATTGCAGTGCCACACAAAACACTATTTTTTATGTTTCAGTTATTAATTTTATTTATTTATTTATTTATTATTTATTACTTTTTCTTTATTAATTTATCAACTCTGTAGTTATAACTGTGACAAAACTGGAGTCAGAAATGTAGACTCAAGGATTCTTATCACTAATTTTGTGCTTTGAAACCCAGTCAGGTTCATAACATTACAAAGGTGTCACGTAAGTTGTTCTGATATGTTATTTTCTGGATTTATAAGCAAAACTATAGAAGAGTTAAGATTGCTCAGTTTATGCCTCTGAAATGTGCAAACCAAAGTCATGACTTCTCTGAATAGGGTCTTCCTATTGAACAACATGGCAACACCAACAACCGACAAAAAAAATAAAAAAGCAGATAATGTAATTTAACAGTAATTAACAAGAGTGATGAGGCACTGGAACAGGTTGCCCAGAGAAGCTGTGGATGCTCCATCTCTGTAAGTGTTCAAAGCCAGGCTGGATGAAGGCCTGAGCATCCTGGTCAAGTGGGAGGTGTGTCTGCCCATGGCAGGGAGGTTGGAATGAGATCCTCATTAAGATCCCCTTCAACCCAAAACATTCTATGACTAAATTAATTTTAATTCTTTATTTAAATTTATTATTTTTTTATTTTAATTCTTTAATTCTATTAATTAAAGAGATTTTTTCATTCTATTGTTTTTTGTGGTTTTCCAATAATTCGGGTATAAGTCTTTGCCCAGCTGGAAATGTTCTGCACAAAATACAATGTAAGTATAATAAATTTACCACAAATTAGAGAGATCTCTTTATTCTGTGATGATATATGTTAATAACAACCACTTTTTAATTCAAAACTTCCCATTCACGTATCATACCATCTACTCTTGCTGCTTATAAGTTACACAATATAACAGAGTAAACACAAGTAAAAGGAATAAATTTGTCTTCCTAACTGTCCTTGCAATATTCTGTAGCCCTGTTCCCTTTGTTCTGTGCATATATAGCAGGAAAGAAATCCACGGGTTATTTAGAAAATGAGACATTCCATTTCATCTTCACTCCTAGTAAAATTCCCATTACACAGGTCTAAGTCATTTGCTGGTCATGCCTTGTCTAGCTCAATTCAATTAAATCATAATTTTGCACATTTTTCAATTCTGGGTTAAGATCCTGTTACTCCAACATAATAAATTGCCATTGTTTATATAGCAGAACCTCAGCAATTCAGTTCTAGTCACACAGTGTCTAGCAATAAAGTCCTAGACCTCCCATGTAACTCAAAAATTTGCCAATTTTACACTTGATTTTCCACCTTATCTACTCTGCAGTTTTCATGCATCTTGTTCATGTTTATAATTTTTTCAGGATTATTTTTGGTCAAACCATTAAGAATCACAGTCTTTAAAAAGTTCCTTGATGTAAATATTATAACCCCAAAGTCAGATTCTAATGTTTCTGAGTTTGTCTTTTTTTGGATCAGTGGCTTCCAGCTATTTCCATGTTATAAAGAATTTTGGAATCTTTCCTGTTTAGCTGTAAAGAACTTTGGTTCTGACAACACCCTTTACCACCGAACATGAAGAATTCCTGAAAATACATGTTCTAGGAGTTCTTTTTATGTTGAAATAAATAGAGAGCTGTGCTAGGCATCCTTGTGCTTCCCACTCTGCCCTCCTCTAGAAATCCTAGCAGAGAAACTAAAATATAAGGAGTCCAGTTTTCTAAGCTTAAATTACTGTTATAAATTTGGACTGTCAAAGAACTTAGTCCCCTGGTACCTTCTCAGAAACCCATTCACTTAATTGTCTTGGAGTCTTTTACGGAGTGAACCAACTAGTGTTCCTGAAATGAAACTTAGGTGTGCTTCAGAAAATAATTGACCACAGGGCTATTTGATCAATTAGATTGGAAATCTGAATACTTTTCTTACTATTTAGTGGCTTTTGAACTTTCAAATGGTTGTATGTGCCTTTGTGCCTCCCCAGAAATTGCATCAGCTGATCTTAGTTTTGAGTTATATATATATATTTTAAAATAACTCTCAGAGAATTTTAGACATTTGAGAATAGATAAAATATATAAGTTTATAATTGTTTTCCATGTACCAAGAGATAAAACATATGGTGCAAAGCAGACTATTGCCTTCATTGTTAACTTGACTGCAGCAATGCTTTGGACACAGTCACAGCAGCCATGAGCATACTTCTGACCACAGTGTCCTTGTACACAAATTAAAGAGAGTTGGACTAGATGGACAGCCTATCAGTTGGGTTGAACACTGGCTGAACACAGGGCTCAAAGTGTTGTGATCATCAGGAAAAAGTCTAACTGCAACTGATTACTAATAGGACTCCCTAAGGGCAGTGTCTAGGGATAATACTGTTTAATAACTTCATGCATGACCCAGTTTGCAGAGGACAAAAAACTGATGTGGAAAGTGATCAATTCTGTGGCAGGCCAAATGCTGCTCAGACAGATTGGCTGCACATGGCAAAATCTGACTGTTAGTAACCCCATGATCTCGTCAAAGGCAAATGCAGAGTCCTACATATCCAGAGAAATAAACCCATGGAAGAGAACTGGTCAGAAAGGTGGTTCAGTTTTGCAGCAAAGGAACTGGGAGTCTTGCCAAAGAGGAACTAGAATCAAGTGTTCTCTCTCAGCAAAGACAAACTACACAGAAGACTGTCTTAGCAGAGGTGAAGCCAGCAGGTTGAGGTTAATTCTTCCCTTCTATTGACACAGGGTGACATTTGGATACTGTGTCCAGTTAAACTCCAATACAATAAAGAAAAAATATAGAAACAAGTCCTGTTGTGGTCCTTTAAGATTGTCAGGGGACTTGAGCACATAACACAAAGAAGACAGAATAACACAACCCACAGAATGGTTTGGAAGAGACCTTACAGATTATTTAGTTCCAATCCCCCTGCCACTGGCAGGGGTACCCGCAAAGACACCAGGTCGTTCATAGCCCCATCCAGCCTGGCCTTGAACACTTCCAGGGATGAGCCATCCACACCTCTCTGGGCACCATATTCCAGTGACTCACCACCCTCACAGTCAAGATTGTCTTCCAAATACTTAATTAAGCCTACCCTCTTTTAGTTTGAAGCCATTCCCTCTTGTTCTGCCACTACAATCCCTTGTAAGAAGTCCTTTTTCAGTTCTCCTGTAGTATTCTTTATTACTGAAATCTGCTTTGAGGTTATCCTGGAGTCTTGTCTTTTTGAACTGAACAGCCCCAACTCTCTCAGCCTGTCTTCATAGAACAGGTGGTCCTATCTTCTCCTCCACCTGTTCCAACAGGTACAAGTCCTTATTTTGGACATCCCAGAGCTGGATGCAGCACCAGGTGGGGTCTCACAAGAGCAGAAGAGTGAGAATCACCTCCTCACCTGCTGCCCATATGGCTTTGGAGGCAGCCCAGGGTAAGGTTGGCTTTCTGGTCTGCAGGCACACATTGCTTGGTTATAAACTCCTCACCCACCAACAGACTCAAGACCTTTTCCTCAGGGCTATTCTCAATCCATTCTCAGCCCAGACTGCACTTGGGTTTGGGACTGACCTGAGGCAGGTTCAGGACCTTGCACCTGGCTTTGTTGAACTTCATAAGCAGCTCACAGGCCCACTTCTCAAGCCTGTCCAGGTTGACGCCTCTTCCCTCCAGGACACTGACTGCACCACACAGCTTGGTGTCATCAGCAAACTTGCTGAGGGTGCCCTTGATCCCTTTGTCTATGTCACCAACAAAGACACCAAGTAGTGCTGGCCAATTACATCTTCCAGTAACAAAGGAGTCAAGGCTTTGTGGGATTACCAGGAAGACACCACAGTCTGTGGGACTGATAAGACAAAAAGTGAAGGATTTTCACATAACCAGAACTGAGCTGACAAATTAAAAATGTAGGAAATTGTAGGCCTTTGTAGTCTTCATTGAAGATGACATTAGAAGGAAACCAGAACCTTTTGTTGGCTTTTTTTTTACAGAATAAATATTATAAACTGCTTTGAAAAATACCCCTATTAAAGTCATGATTCAAAGTCAGATTATAGGGGCTTGTAGAGGAGAGAAAATAATGTCTCATAATTATGATAGTGCTTATATATTGGAATTAAGCTGTGTTTTATTCTTTTTATTGTTATAAAGATATTGGGAAGATATAAATATTTATTTTAGGGACTAGAAACAAGACCCAAATAGGCTCCCTAGGTGCTTCCAATTTAGATTTCATGATATCTAAAATTAGCCTCTAGGATGGCTCAATGGATACAGTCAGACGTCCAGGTTCTCCAAAAGGCACATGATGAAAGAGACATTCTGCAAACAGCAGAAAACATTCCCCTGGCACACAGAGTTCATGAGTGAAGTGTTTATGGTAGGTAGATATAGGAGAATCTAGACTTCCTTTCTGGCAGAAGAGATGTCATGATTCACTGTTATGAAACAGTGAAGGCTGACTGGCCATTTCTTCTGAAATACTCAAGTTTTGCGGAGAAGTATAGTCCTCTCTTGGGAATAAAATATCTGGGATTATGATGTATTTTTATCTAACACTACCCCTAGTGGGTTTTGCAGATGTGCAAGCAGAAGTCTTCTGGATTTCTTTTTTTTTTTTTTTAATAAATTCCAGAATAATTTAAAAGTAAGTTAACTAAAGTTAGAAACAAATTTTATATTATGCCTTATTTTTAGTACATTTTTTCAAGAAAATTTTTATTTGCTATAGGAGAAGGAGTTGATGGGATTATTTTACACTTCTTTGAAACAGAGGGAAAAATTTTAGCTACTGCCTGAATTATGTAATTTCTTTAAACAAATAGAAAAAACATAAGCAAAGCTCAAATTTTCTCAGTAAATCTCAGCATTATAAAATGTTCCTATTGTAACATAAATATTAGATTTTTCTAAATTCTTTTTAGACATATTAGACATTCTTGAACTTTTTTGGGATTTGCTAACTGAGGGAGTGGGTCTCAGATAATTCTTCATTACTAAAATTATTACTAGCGTGTTTCATCTTTTAACCTATGTATTTTACCATAGGTTGAAGTCAACAATTTGTGTTGGGAATGGTTGCCCCTTTGCATCCTTTCCCACTCTGCAGCCTTGGGTTTATGCTAGTGAACTCCAGGTCACTCACTGCAACTTAGATGTCTACTGTTAAAATATTTGCATGTTTCTTGATAATTTTTTTTTTCCTGGGCCACTCTTCCAAACAAGTCCTTAGACTAATTCAAAATTTAGCTGGAGTGAGGGACAGTTAATTTAATTATTAGTAAACACACAGATTGAATGCAACATCCTATATTTTTGGATCTTCGGAGAGTTCAGCAGCATTCATTCAATAAGTATTAGTCTTGCAGTCAGAAAATGAATACCTAAACTTTAGTCCTGTATGTAGTCAGTTAGTTGGGGGAAGAAAGAAAAGCAAACCAAAACCACACCACAAAACAAACAAATAAACAAAAACCCCCTCCTTTCCAAAGTATTTATAGCTGGGGTACAGTACTTCCCTTCCTTATCTAAACAATGATAATGGATAAGTGTAGTTAAATACACGAGCAATACTGCAGACCTACCCTCATATTAATGCAAGCTGGAAAGCTTCTACAGCGGGAGAGCAGCATAAAATCACATTTGCACTCTCTACATTCACTCAATTAGAAGGACTGATTGTTCCATTCCAATGAAAGCCCTGGATTTCCAGCAGTCCCTCATACATAATTTTTATAATGTTTCAAGCTGGTGAATTATCAGCCTTGCAAAAAGCATATATTTTAAATAAATTCTCCCTGTGGATTTTGGGCACTATGTCTGGGAGTCCAATAGCCCTAAGACTCCCTCTGGGCTTCACCTAAATAGCACTAAGATCAGTCTTCCCATACCTGTAGAGCACAGTCTAGCTGCTGAGAATTTTGTGTATGTGTCACTCAACAATTATGT
Organism: Petroica traversi; assembly: GCA_025920805.1. NCBI lineage: Eukaryota > Metazoa > Chordata > Aves > Passeriformes > Petroicidae > Petroica > Petroica traversi. The sequence continues at coordinate 5,958,869 of JAHLSL010000038.1, forward strand.
TGGACCTGCAATTAATTTTTTACTAGCTTCAGTCGATGAAGCAATCTTCTGTAGTATCCAAGACCTTTCTACTACTGTGTCTTGGAACTGTAAGTTTAAGAAAGCAGAGAAAGGCTTTTAATCAGAAAGCTTTCACAAGGTTTTTGAATACTTGAGAACAATGTGAGACCCCCAAATGTACAGAAAGGGCTAGCGTTTGACAAATGTTAATGCCTTTTATAAATTCACGTACTTAATTCGCAAATGAGCAATATTGATTGAGAGTGTTTCTTTAATGACAATGCCAGCCACTGGAGTAAAGGTGACATGTAAATTGCCTTTTCTTCTTGATCTGAAAAAGGATTTTGCCATTATGAGCCATTGTTTCTATTCAGTAGGCAGTTCACAGTAGAATGCATTAAGATCTGAGTTATCACAGAATAATGGTGACATGAACACGTTTCACCTTTGTAAGATTGTACATTTGAAGGTTTTTTTCTGAATAAATTGTATTGATTTAATATATTTCACAAATGTTCTAACTTTAAAAGATTTATGTAGTAACGACATCCAAGATGTGGGTTAAGTGAAAGCTTTTTGCTGTTAAAATTATAGAAATGATCTTTGCTTTACAGGCCTTAGCTTCTGAATGCTTAGTATAAGGTACAGAAGGTACTTAATCAGTAGAATTTATTTTGACTAGTTTATTCTTAATAGTTCTACAAATCAATTGGCATTTTGACCAATTTTTTCTGTTTATTTCTGTCTAATTTGATTTTCTGGAGCTTCTTTTGATTTTGTTTTGTAGGAGTTTTTAATCAAAGATTGAGGACCAAACAAAATAATTTTTTTAGACAGTTAATTTTTGTATCACAAGAAAAGTTATGGATCAATTAACTCACAATCATAAATTATAAGTGCAAGCAAATACTGCTTCTAATGGAAAAAATAATTATTAATCTACATGTTTCTGTGTCTCCCTATTTTTTAAAGATTTTCTCAGTGAAAGATCTAATTTGTTCTAAGTATTGTCAGTTTGTTGACAAAATTCTTTGCACCCCTACTTAAAATACACTAAAATTACTGACTTGGTCTTAATTGTCAAAATCTGCTCTGTCTTGCCACGTTAAAGTCATTAAATATTGTTATAGTCTGCCCAGAAAAAAAGAACGTCTGCCCTTGGACATATTTAAAACAAGGTCACAAGCAATGTATTGGATCAGTCCTCATCACACTTCAGGCTTTCAGAAATAATTCCATTCTGATTCCTCCAGAGAAATCCACATCAACAGAGTTAATGCTTAAGTTAATGACACAGGAAGACTGATTCCAAAAGTTTCTTTGGAAATGAATAGCCAAAACTTCCTGATGAATTGTTCTTCCTATTTTCAGCAAAATTCCCCTCAGAATTAGAGTCATATCCATAATTGTAGACCAAACTGACAAGGACCAGCAAGAGAACTGAGAGAGCAGTTTACAAGAAATTAAAAAAGAATTATCCAGGAGGATGAGGAACTTATGATAAAATGTGAAGATGCAAGGTGAAGAGGTTAAAAAAAGGATGGGTAAGGGATATGATAGGCAGAAAGGGAAAGAAATATAAAACTGCAAATACATGATAAATAGTAGTCACCCAGCTAGAAAGGAAGAATATAAAGAATTTAAAGGAAACTGCTTACTGTTATCACCTTGGCGTTCTAATCTTAGCAGCAGCAGAACTCAGAATTACAGCACATTTCCATGTCTCTGCTATCACCACTCTTTTAATCCACTTTCCGCCTGCTTCTTACCCTTTCATTCAAAAACTTGGCCCCTGACTGGCTGATTTGGCTTTGCCTCACTTAATATATACGTCTGCGTTCTTTTCACCTTTTCCCATGGATCAGCTATGTCAGTATGCATGGCTGTACATGAGGAAGTATATATAGGTACTGGGTTTTTATAGTTACTGCCTGTTCTATATTTAGTATGCACATTTCAAAGTCTGAAATATCTGAAACATCACTATCAGCATTGTCTGGATCCTTAATGGTATTCACAGAATATACGAGATGAGATTTAGAAAGTTCCTGTTCAAATAGCTGAAATATTAAAAATACTAGCGTGCACCTCACTCCTTTTCCTTACCCTGCTCCCTGTTTGTTTTGAGAGATGAAATGTATCAAACACACTCCCCAGTTATATCTCCACTTACTTGAAACATAATCGCATTAGAAGGAGATTTACTTTCCTGGTGCCTTTACTGCTAATCTCAGATTATCACACACAGAAAAATAAAAGAAAGCAACACTAGGACTTTTACCTATCCAAGTAATATCTGCCACAGGAAGCCCTGTAACAGTCTTATCAATACAATAAGTTACATACTGGCCTCAAAGTTATTTAACTCAGTATGCCTAACAATAAACATTTACTTGCAAGAACAGAGCTCATTAAAAATATGTTTAAAGACTCAAATTCTACCTAAGCAGAGGAAGATAGCATGACTGTTACTAGAAGAGAAATATTAACATTTATTTAGAACTCCAGAGTCTAAATACTCTGCACTTGTTATTGCCATGTCTGCAGTTGTCTCCAGCTAACAGAGTCCCTTTGATGGGCAAAAGGAATGCCTTTCATTCACAGGGATATATATACTGGGATGCAGTGAGATACAAATCACATCCACACTTGTAAATTAAATAAACTTGGATTTTTTTGTCTCACCCTTTGGCCAAGCCACATTCACATTCCCACTTTGTACCAAAGAAAAAACTGGGTAATGCCAACTGGCCCCAATCTCACCCATGTTAAGGACTGTTCAAATAATTTAGCTGCCTAGATGTGGGTATTTCACTGCTTATGCAGATCACTAGTTTAATTTACTAATACAATAGATATGGATTTAACAGCAATTTGGAACATTATCTGCAAAAGTGCATTGTCCTGTCCACGTTCCCTGGACTTCTCATAGCAAATCAAGAAATAAGAATTTCTGTGTCTTGTGCATCTTATCTGGAAATAGACTTACTAATGTGCTAAACAGATCAAGTTCTAAAAAAAATGAAGGGAGATAAAAGTTGGGTGTCAGAAAGTAAAACTATACACAGCAGATTTCTAAACTGCAGTATAATTAATCCTGCTCTGGATATGTGATATCACCCACATTTCAATTCATTCATAGTTGGAAAGAAACTCTAAGAGATCATGAACATTTTTTTGCTAATTCTGGGAATTTTGAGGGAATAGCTTTGCTTATTTGCATTATTTAATACATTTAAATATGTTGATTTTAGGTAAGCTGTCGGGAATAAATCAATGTGAAAGCTATCATTTTATTCTTTCACATGTGACGGAATGAAATAAAATGGCAAAAAAGCTCAGAAAAAAAAAGCATTGTTGTATTTTAGGAGGTGCGTGCCAGTGATTTGTAAAGCAATCCCTTCTATTCCCATTGACCAGGGTATAACACATTTGCAGTGGCACATCACTGTCAAAAGAGTAGTTTATGGTCACACATTTCAGTTAAAACAGTTCTGAAGCCTTTAACTGTTGTAACTGTACCAACAAAATGTTTCTATAGCAATTTGTTGACTAAATTCCCAAATGTTATATCAACAGCACTTAAATAAACTTCAGAATGAAAACCAGAATTTTATTTGGTATCCATAGGTATATTCACTGAGGTGTCCATACTGTATATTGAGTACACAGAGCTGTTTTCCTCAAATTCTCTTTTATTCTCTTCATCTGAATAGGGAGCCTACATTGACTTGCACAAGCAAAATTAGGATCACAGGAAATGAAATACATCTCTCATGTTAAATGGATTATGAAAAAATAGGTATAGGACTCAATGAATCAGAAATACCTTTTGTTCGTGATTTGCTCATGAACTTCCAAGTTAAATAAAGCAGTCAAGAGATCAGGTAAACATTACATAAGCAGTTTCAAATGTTATTTTCCTGCTTCTTAGGGAGATACAAATTTCAATCAAAAAGTCATAGTAGTTTTTGTAGCCAAAATTTTTTACAGGAAAAGAAACAAAGAGAGGCAGAGTGGAGAAAGAAACAATCAGGAGTGCATAAATATCAGTTTTATGGATTCCACAAATGAAATATAGTGAAATGTCTTTTTTGCATTCAGATTTTTATGTAGTCTCTAATTACAGGTTCACATAGAGCTTTTTTCTTTACTGTTGCTGTCAGGGCAGAGAATGGCAACTGTCCATGTAATGAGCAGCTATTCAATTGCTGTTTTCTCGTTTATGCCCAATGAGTTGTTCAACAGATTACTTACTGCATGTTATTTAAACCCTGCTCTGAATACAGAGTTATTCATTTCCTGTGGCTTTTTTTTCTGGTACTTCTCAGTGTAGTATCTGAGTGCTCTTCTTAGACTAATGACTACTTCCACAGCCATCTGATGAAATTATCATCCCCATTTTACAGATTGAGAACCGAGGCACACAGATACAAACGTCCAAAGTGGCCACTAATTTTCTCATTCAATCAAAGACACACAGAACCTGATTTTTAGAAGTACTAAGAATTACATAGCAGTTCAGATGTTCAAAGCAGCATCCCACAGACAGTCATGGCAGCTGTGAGTGTATACAATTTCTGCAAATCAGACCCTAGAGCCTCAATAGAGGAAGTTAGAAAATACAGATCACACAATTATGTGTGTCTACATGATATTTTGCAGATATTTGCAAGATATCTGGGGCAGGAATGAACAATTTGGATACAAGAAGCAGCATAGTTGTGCTTATACAACATTCAAAATTAACTGTTTAGCACTGAGAAGTAGAAGATTTCTAGCCTGCTGCATCCTTTTGCTGCTTTCCTCCCAAGGCCTTCTCACCCTATCTCGTGGCCTCCTGCCCCACTCACTGTTCACCTGACATCTTCTGCAGCAAATGGCTCCAGAGGGTCTGTGACAATGACAAGGAGGGCTTTTTGCAATTGCACAGTCCTGGGCTATTCCCTGAGGTGCCTCCTTACACTTCCCTGATGCAATGCTCAGTAGAAAAAAACTAGTATGTAATTATACAACCCTATCAAAAAAGCCTAGTCACTAGGAAGACAAATTAAGATAGCACTGCCATTTCTTTGACTGCTACATGAGTAGTAATCCTGAGTAAAATACTCTGGTTTAAAAAATAAAAACCAAAATATTCCCTGTTTCTAGTGAAAAAAAAAAAAAAAAACAAAGAAAACAAAATTGGCTGCATATACACCTCTGGGTATTTTAGCCCAAGTGATTCAAGCTTGGCAAAAGTATCAGCAATTGGAATGGAGTACAACATTTAGCAGTATTGAAATTCAGCTTTTATTTAATAATAATTTATTTTAATTAATAAAAACTAATTAATTACTTCATTTAATTTTGAGGTTTTAGAACTGCATTTAGTAATTTGACATATTAGACATAGCCCTTGATACAGACTGATGCTTTTGAGATGGAGCAATCATCATTACAAACTAAGGATATGAACAACATTGCATCCAGTTAAACATATGGAATTGCTTCATCAATGGCAGCCTAAAGAATAAAGTGTAATTAAATATGGGACCTTCTTAAGTGTATTTGGATGGAAGTATTCTGAACAGTGAATAACTCAGAATGAAAAAGAAAATTTTCTTTTTGTTTTTCACCTAGAATTTGGATTACAAAACGCAGTAAAATTACAGAAACCAGTAGAAAATACAATCTTCAGTGCTTTATTTTCCATTCTCATTTATCTTAGAGTCTCATGACATGTTAACATAAAGTTTTCAATCTTGCTTCTTTTTTTCTCACAATCTTAAATCAGGAAGCTGGCAAATGTGCAAAGCAAACTCATGAATTTTAAACATGAGATAGATCAGGAACTTAGCTAAAGTGCTGGCCTTTTTATTGTTTGAAATTCATCAGGTATCTATTCCAGAGCAGTTTTAGGCACGAGGATCAGAGGGATTATCCAACTCTAGAGAACATTAAAAAAATTTTAAAAATCAGCACTTTATAGCACTGTTAGCTTCAGTATTTGGGACCATTAAGGAGAAATACTTCAAATACATGTTAAAATACTGTTAATTGTCACAGCAAATGGAAACAACAGCAGATAAACACATTTTTGATGAGGAAAAAAGTGAAAGGAAATACTACGGGTAATAGAAACCTATTTATATTAAAATCTACTCCACTTAAAAGCAGATTAGATTTTGGCTAGAATTCAGCCCAGGTAATTCAGACTTGACTGGCATGCAGTCTTACAAAACTCTTAGGTGCCTGTCTTGAAGGTGAGTTGGTTTGATGTTCCAGTCTCCTTATCATATTCTCAACAGACAGAGAAATAAACTGCTGAAAGAAGGGGGATCTCCCACCCCATTTTGTGTTCTTTCCTCTTTATATCAGAAATCTCTGCATACATACATCCTCTCTTCTTGTGGAAAGTAATGGAACCAGTATGAAATATCAGGTTCCTCTCTGTATTTGGGATGTTTCAGAATTGTATTCTTTGCCTCTTAGTCAAATTCCAGATTAGATAATAGTAATTAATAATAGATGCATTTGCCCAAGCAACAGACTTCAACTGCAGAAGACCAAACCCACATCATGCAGTGCAGCCATAGTCACAAAGTGTCTGTGTTCACCCTCTTTCCTGGGAAGTGCTATGGCTGGCAGGTTCGCCAATTACACAAGGAATGACCCCCAGCACAGGCTATGTTTTGCTCAAAAAGCCACTCATTTAAGGAATGTGTCTACAAGGTTCAGCACTGCAGTGCTGCAGGTAGGCTGCATTATTGTCTGGATTTAAAGAGGATTTCACAACTACAATTCACAATTTGTTCAGCATTCAGGAGGCACCACGTTTGTTTGCAGTTAGAAACACTTATTAATAAAATGGAGTCTGATAAATAATGAGCAGGATTATGAAATGTAGTCAAAAATAACAAATATGTCAAAAATGGTCCAAGCAATGTACATAAAGATGTCTTTTAATATTTACAACTCCTTTGTGATTCTTGTACCCTTCCTAGCACGGGTGTTTTGACTTTGTGTCCCAGCCCATGGGGATGAAGTGTAAAATAGGCAGTATTCAATTTTTCATATTTTGTACATGGGAGTTAAGGGAGCAAACAGACAGAAACTCAGCTGAGGTTATGGATGGGCCTCAAGTGGCTGCCTGGGTCAGGAGAGGAAAGAAAGAAAAGCCATGGGGGAAATTTTATTATCTGGAAAGGACACGGAAATTGGAGGTATTCTGTAAGGAAAATTAGAAAGAAGGCATTAAAGCATATTAGAAGAGAGTTATAATCAGAGTTTAAGAGAGGCTGGTATACCTGGAGGAACAGGGCATGTATCAGAGAAAAGAAGGTGAACTCTTCATCTCTTGTGTGTGCCCAGTTATTTGTATTCCCCATCCCATAAAAGCCCTCAACAACAAACAAACAACAACAACAACCACCAAAACCCAACCAACACAGCTTTAAATGGGAATACACTAATTGCAAATTCAGTTCCTGGGAGTGATTACTCTCTAAAGCAGAGTTTCTTTATGAATTAAACCTTCCTGGCTCAATGCTGTAGAAAATTACTCTCAGATGTGGCAAATCTTCTGGAAACTTGCCTTCCACCCACTGTTTATGACACTGTGAAAATGCTGAGGAAGCACTCCTTTAAAACTGGTATGTCTGCGAGCTCATTTTTGGCATACAGCAGTGCTGAAACAAATTGATTCATAGATATTAAATATACTGAGATAAGGAATATATGAGGTGCACTGTAAGTGGCATTAATCAGATGGAAGGGACATTATTAAAAATAGATATTTAGAAAGGTGGTACAAGGCTGGACCAATACTGTAAGCAGGAAGAAAATATAAATTCAGGTTTTAAAAAACACCACACTTAGCACCATTTATCTGAGCAAAACTGAAAGTTATGTATTCCCAAGTTGTTAATGCACTTTTGGAAATTCTACTCTAGTGTGTCTGCGTACATGTTTATACTCAAATAAATAGAATTTTTATCAGACTGAAGTAAACGAAAAACCAAAAAACCAAAACCAAACAATAATTAGAACTGAGCTTTTTCCTAATCTCAAAGGATTTTTGTGTGTGTGTTTTGTAGATACCAGCCATACACTTTCTGTAATACAAATCAGTTTTAATTCACTTTGAATTTCTTGGGACATTTCAACTTCTTTTGTCATTCACATGCTTAGGAAAAAAGGCCCTAATCATCTGCAGCTGACACAAACAAAGCCCCATTGTAAGTTAAAACACTAAATGGAAGTATATAAGAATAAATTAATCTCTAGTCTGAAATTAGTTACATGTCCTGTGTGAAATTACATCAGAATGGACATTACAGGTGTGAGCAGAGCCAGGGTATGAAGATATACTCCACCTTTCCTTTATTTCTTTAATCTGTAGGAGATTTCCCCCACACAATCTGTGCTGCAGTTAAAAAAAGCAGTATGTTCTTGCAAGTGATAGTTTGAGCAGACAGTTGTTTATTGAGCTGCGCAGTTTTTCTACAAAAAGAGTCCATGGCATGAACTGAAATTCCTCAAAATTTTAAGATCTTAAAAAAAAATATTCCCTTTAACTTTTTTCTCACCCATCCACCCTTTTCTTACAGACCACCATCCCCTGTGCTGAGTTTGAAGTGAACCTTTGAAGTGAAATGCAATAGATGTCAAATTCTTGGGGTGTGTTTGGCCAGCTACTATTCTCGTGTCAGAAAAACATCCCACTCTGAAACGAATTTTTAAAAGAATTACCCACTTGCTGACTTAACTAAAATATAAGCTTAAAAGCCCTCTTATGAGGTTAGATAAGCAGGCACAAATTTTTGTTTATATTTTTGTTCATTTATCTTCAAATATTATTAAGTCCATCCCAACAGCAAAGTACTGAAAATGAAGTCTCATGGATATCTGGAGCTGACAAAGATACTGAATTTTCTTCTGCTGAGGTGTGCTAAGAAGGCCTGGCATCTGCTCTGGTATTGATGCCATCATTTGCCATTCCTTCAGCATCAGCTGTGGTAGGAAAAATGCCTTTTATTACAAATGAAAAACATTCAGTAACTACTTTGTTTCCACCCATTGTTCTCCAAGTGTTGCTGAAAAATCTTGCTGTAGGAGACCTAACTTCATAGATTGTTGTGCATCAGGTATTGAGCCATGGAAAGGCTATTGATAAACTAATAGGACCCATTTGAAACAAAGGTACATATAGTTGTTTTTGAATAGCAATTTGTCAAGCACATTATGCACTGATTTTAATATAGCAGACTGTGCTCTCTTATATCTGAAATGCTTAGTATTGTTGACACGGGAGTTCTAAGATTAAAGAATGGCTTACAGTGAAAATCCTTTTCTTCTGATTGTATAGCTACTGGTATTGGGAATGATTTTATGTGCACTCCAGTTTTGTAGTTTTATAAAGCACTTCTTTTGTATGCACTCCTACACATGTACCCACATGCACAGCCAACACTGACCCTTGTAGCTATGAATATTTGGCATGGAGATGTTTTATGACTGCATGATTTTATAAACTAGAAAGCTCATTTTGATAGACATCAAATTCAAAAATTAAATGCATTTGGTTTTATTCTCCAGAGAAAGAAAATAAAAAACTTCAAAAATTGTCTTTTTTTTTTTCTCCTATGGAAAAAAAAATATAAAATTAATGCAAAACCCCCAAATTTACAAACCCAGCCAATAAAGACAGGAAGAGCTAAGTCTTGGTCATACTTACAGCTCGCTTACTGGATTTTAACCAGCTGTAAAATTCCCTCGACAAAAAGCTTATTGCAAATTGATAATGTTATAACAATCTTAAGCTGAAGATGAAGGCACATGAAGGCACACATAAGAAGGCAGTAATGCAAGAACAAGCTAGTCTATTGAATAAAATTGGACCAGTGATCCACTGTATGATATGTCTTTTGCACAGCCGAATATTCTTGATATTTAATAAAGTAACATCAAATTCACATAAAAAAAACCAGGAAAAAATGTTAAGTGAATCTATACTATGCATACACATGTGCAGGTGATAACATAAAGCTGACTGTATATGCATTTATATGTATCTATATATATACACAATTTTTCATGTACTTATGTACAGATACACACACACACACATACACATTTATATATGTGTGTGTATACATCAGTGCTATGTGTGTTTCTTAATATTTCACACTGCTATAACCATAGATTTGCAGTTTAGGTGGCTGTAGCCCAGAATTCTGGAAGGTGAGAGTATATTACAGGAAAGCATTACAGTGTGCTCACTCTATCCTTACAATTTTTTACTAAGCATCATCTTCTGGCTGCTGTCAAGGACAGGATATTGGTAGATCCTGAGTCTGACCCCATGGTGCTGTGCTTGCTTTCAGACATAAATAATTTTTATTTTTAATACCTCAGAGTAAGACCCTGTCCTATAGTAAAAAATATATATTACTCAGCGCATTTGTTCTTTAAGGGCTGTCTCAGCACTGGACAAATGTTTCATAGTGGTGCCCTGTACTTCAGATCTTGAAAACCAAGCCCTTGCTTATGTAGGTCTTCAAAAAGAGATGATCTCTTTTCCTTCGTGGCTTCAACTCTACATGACATTGACTCAGCCTGTATCAGGAGCAGATAAAAGTTATTTCAGGCACGTATGGAACTTGTCCTTTCTTCCCCACTGATGTCCTTGCCACAGAAACATATTCCCACAGGATCATGACATGCCATTACTCTTTCAACAAAACAGGCTTTCAGCAAGATTTTCTTCATTTTCTGGCTTCAGATGAACTTTTTTTTGACAGTTTGTCCATAAAAGGCTCATCATTTTTGATTTTGGCTGCTAATAAAATTGCTTGTTGGCCTCAAATTGATATTGTCCATTATTTAAAACAGGTAATTCTCTATTTCTGACACACTTCAGCATAATTGACCACCATCTTTCCAGTCTGCTTTCCACTTTTCTTATTTTTATTATTTATTATTTACTTTTATTATTTTTTCTTTTTAATTTTTTAAATTCCATTGTTAATTAAAACAGCTATGGAATTCTCTGAGTTAAATTCATGCTTGGGTCAATAATTTACAAAAATTCGCCTAATTCACTAATAACTTCACTGTTAATTTGATTACTGAAGGCAAACCTTACAAAGATGGCACTCCCTCACCTGAGCCATTCTGAGCTGGACAATCTTTTCTACACATACAGAGATATTTTCTATTTTAGCAGGATGATTAGCTAGATATTTGCTAGTTGTCATCTATCAGTAAAGACTTTATATATATATATATATATATATATATAAATGTCTTACATACTTTTCCACAGTAATTTTTCCAATTATTCATCAGCATTCTGGTTCACTAAGATGAACACAATTTGAGGTAGAACTTTAAAAAAAATTGCATATACAGGACTTTTCATCTTCTGATTAAATTCAAGCTCTGTATTAGAGACTGGGTACTTATTAGTATGCAATATACTTTGCTCTTTTCTTTCTAAGCCTGAGTCAACACAGCCATGCTGTCTTCAGTCAGTGCTGCAAATATTCCTTATTTCATAAAGCGACCTTTTAAATTTTAAGTAACTTGCATATTCTTAAAAGCTAGCAAGATGAGTGGTAATTACCACGTAGAATTGCAGACATTAGTAGCAGACTTTTGTCTTCTACTCCTGCTGATACATGCTAATTAAAAAAAAAGAAGTGATATTGTTAGCAGTAATCTTGAACTCTGTGTGGATATAACACAACATTAGCCGGTCTTTGTTAAGCTCAAATAGCATGTTGCAGCAGTAAAGGCAGCAATGCCTAAGTGAAAATTAAAGGAGATACTTTTAGAAGAACCTTGCTGGATTTTTATCTCTGTCTTCAATACTTCAGCATTCTAGCTAGTCACACTTGTGTCCAAGATATGGATTAAATTTTCCCTTTCATGACACAATCTCAAAGAATAGCTGAGATGGGAAAGGAGCTCTGAAGGCTGTCAAGTTCAGCTCAAAACTGGGCTTGTTAATTAGCCAGATTTTAACATTTTGAAGGCCATGGTAATTCTGGATTAGAATGCAGTACCTGACCGACGTGAATAACTCAAAAATTATAAGTATGTTGTTTAAATCCTATTGCTTCTATTAATTATGTTTGTCAACTCATCTTACAGAAGCCTGTGCTGGCCACTCTTCCTTTCACTTTGTGTCCAGTACATGTTCATTTTATGTTGCCTGGAGTAAATGCATATCCCATTTTATTGCTTCAAATTTTGTTGTGGATATTTTTTCACTTCTTAGTGATATGAAATTAGCAAAATTCAAATTTTATTTTAGGTTTAAGTTTCCAACTTGGCTATCTTTAAAATGTGATTTTTTAAAGTAAGTTCCATTTGCACATGCAGATTTAGCAGCATTTCTAAAGAGGGCCCTGTTTGCCCCACAGCACCACCCAGAGCAGTGTGCAAGCTCTAAATCCTGTGACACACTTCTGCAGCTCTGGCCTCCATGAAAACCTCAGACAGCATCCTCAAGAGGGAAACTGAGGAACTGGAAAGGTGATGGAGAAGCATTGCAACTTGTTTTTACGTTGCAATCTTGTTTTCATGTCAGAGGGTCATCATCTTCCTCCTTCCCTAACAATGATATCCACAAAATACTGTGAAGGAGAAAAATATCTGACCTTGCATCCAACTGCAAGCTTCTCAAAGGAAATTTTAGACATTAAAAGAAAAGGAAAAAAAAAAGAAAAGAAAAAAATAAAAAGAAGAAAAACTAGACATTTCCCTCTTTGTAACTTCTGCTGCTGCTTTTGAGTTATGTATTGTAAATTTCTCTGGGTTTTTTTGACAGAACATACTGAAATTGCTTCTTTAAGAAGGAGTTCCTGCTTATTTTTCTCATATCAGATTGATAAGGACTAAATTAAAATCACCAGTGTCACTGATGTCTGAAAATGCAGAGAGACGCTTCTCACAGAAAGCCTAATCTTTTTCAGGCTGAAGGAATACTAAAAGTCTCAGCTGTGGTCTCTGGGTCACATCTAGCTTAGTTCCACCGTGACCTCAAGTCATTATCACCTGGCAGATGTCTTCCGACCTATGGGAAATCAGTTTGTTTTCAAACTTCATCTCCTATAAAATGCTGGATTTCCTATATATCCATGTCCCTGATGCCAGGCTTGACAGCTAAGCAGACAGGCTGAGAACTGAGCAAGCACAGGCACTGAACACCTCTGCTCTGCTAGAAAAGGCTTCTCCATAGCAGGGATGAAACATGGTGATGGAATCTCCGTATAAAATGCTTTCTGAAAACCTGGACAGTCCTCTGCCTTTAGAGAGGCAGGACAGGCATGCTTTAATGCTGCCATTAAAAATCACCCTAAAAATGTCACTGTATGAAGGAATGCAAATTCAAAGCTTGAGGGGAGAAGGGAGAACAGCCTTTCTATTTATTTTATACCCCTTTTGGAAATGTGAGGGAACTGTTTCAAAATTAAATTGCCCGATCCTAAAAAAAGCTAGTAATCACCAACTGCTACTGAAGCACTTAATTCTAATTAATTCCTCATTAACACTCAGTAAGGATGCCACTTCACATATACCCAATAGGAAGAAATAAATGAGATGAACAATTGATATTCTGCACTACTGTACAGGATATTTTTTCCATTGATGTGTTTGGCTTCAAGAGTGTCTCATCTAGCAGTGTCAGAAATCATCTCAATGTCTTTTGTGCTGATCAGAATCGATTTTTCTCAAATTTTGGAAAGAAATGTTATCTCAAATAAACATGTTCTCACTTTATAAAAGAATCAGATACCCTAAAATTAACTTTGAACTCCAAAAATGTGCTATAGATTTAGAATAATTACTTGTTCTCTAAATTGGAGGGATATTGTTCCCATTTCTGTTAATTGCATTTTGTTTATGGTGGAAAACAAAGTGATAAATAGTGTACCTGAAGCCTCAGAGACATAGTGCATGCAAAAAAAAAAAAAGGGGGAAAGGTCTCATTTTCTTCATGGTTTTCTTATTACCCTCCACAACAAGTCTACATGCACTCTTTTTAAAAACTCTACTAGCAATTAATATAAATAGGCCTTCTCACAACAATTCCCATAATAAGAACAAATTTTTTTAACAGATGAACCTTTCCAACTGCCTGGAACCACATTTTATGAGGACTATTAATTGAGTTGGTTGTGATTAGATAATTAATACAAGGAAAAGTCCTTGATGAAAAGTGTGGATTTAAAACTTTTAATGATGTCTCATGTTTTAGTTAGCACAATGAAATGAGTAGCTGAGTTTCCTACTCCCCATATTTCCTACTGAAAAAATTAAAAGTCCAAAGGTTTTCAGTGCCTGTTTGGAAGATCTAAATGAACAATTTCCTGGTCTTAGTTGGAAGTATAATAAAATATTTTCATGGGGTGTCAAACATGGAAATGCATTACTTCTCTCAGCAGATATAGGCTTATATTTAAAAACAAAACATCCATCAGATGCTACATTTTTCACAGCTGCAGAAGTCTCAGTGTTATAGATTCCTCCTTTTCTTCATAACCTTTTTGAACTCATATCCCTATGAATCACTCTATGAACTCCAGTGGTTTGTGTTGGCTACACTACTGCAGACCTGCAGGATGGTGTGAATTGTGCCTCTGTCAGATTTTCCACTAAACAATTCCTTTGACAGCAGCCGGGATTTCATGGAGTAATTGGCCAACTCTACAGCTGTGACTGAAATACCTGCCCAAAGTCAAGGACAAATAGAAAGGTCTCAGAGACATCTTAATCCTCTGAGAATTATGAATTTTGCACTTTTCTGTATTAAGGTTTATTTTTACTATATTTTTGCTCTGTCTGAATCATTTGACTCTTTCAGATATTGAAATATTTTCTTTTTTGTATACGAATATAAACTTTGGAAGTTCTAAAAATGATTATTTATCTACCTTTATACTTTGCAAGGTATACAATTACAACATTAATTGTATACCTTGCAAAGTATAATTACAAAAAGTGTAATTCCTATTAGCCTGCCATCTGATTCTGTCATTATATCAGAGTGGAACAGTTGAGGCAAGAACTTTATAATCCTAGAATTACATCTTTTTCTTTTTGATTTGTACTGATAGGGTGAAGTTTTTGGTTTTTTTTTTTTAATCGGTAGGATTTTTGAATCGAAATCTCGTCTATGTAGCAGAAAAAAACCCCTATGATCTGATTCATGCTGAAAGCTCATGATAGAGAGTGAAGTGAAAGGACTGGATACTTCTGAGGTTTTATATGATATGCAGAGGCAGGGGCATCTGAGACTATCAGGTATGCTCAGGAAGCAGGGTATACCCATTTTGTGTGCATTCTTCCCTAACCCCAAAGTTGTATAGGTTATTCTTGAATGCTACAGATCACCTTCCAGTCCAAGGTATTGACCTGTGTGAATTAAGGACTAAGCAGTCACAGATGACACGCACACACATGGAGGAAAAGACATTTAAACTCAGTAAGGTCTTCCGTTCATTTCAAGAGAAAACTATATTTCTGATTTTTTTTCTACAAGGTATTTTGGAACTTTCAATCTTAATTAAAATACACAACTATAATAGTACAGCAATATTATTTAATTTCTCTATGAAAATTATGATGCAAATTGACCACGTACTCAAATACATCATGTCAGATTGTCCTTCCATTCCTGAACAGACAGTAAAAACATATTCCAATGTAAGATGAGGCTGTCACTGATGTCAGTACAAGAAAATCAGATAGAGTCTGTATTGCCAAGCACAGGGAAAGAAAAATGGGGAAATAAAGGCCTCTGGGAACTGCCATCTACTCAGAGCTGCTCAAGAAGAAGCACATATATGAGCTAGGGCATCTGTCCTCTCTTCTCCTCATAACAATCTCTGACAGTGAAAGTTTCCCTTAAAGAATATTTCCACAGGAGGAGTGAAAGGAAATACCAAACATCCAACAAAGTAAAAAAAACAATTGAAGTAGTTGTAGTTGTCTACCCCTAACCTGCAAACCTGTGGTGGGCTCCTGGCACCTGCATTTCAGTGAGCCCTTAGCTCACTTGTCTTTAGGAACCAGCTTGTGGGCTCCATGAGCAAACGTAGATCCTCTTCTAATTTTCACTTTTCTGAAGCTCCTCTTTGCACATCATGCTAATTTTGTAGGCATGAACAGTCAATCCAATCTTTCAGGGGACCAAAAATGCCTCTTTCCCCACAAAAGATAGGGAGTACAGCTTACCCAGCTGGAAAGTCTGTGTATCACTGATCTTTATAATTTGGAGCTTTTTTATGCTTTAGATTCATTAATTACATGTGGTATGAGATCACAATTTATTCTTGGGGATTTTGGGAGAACCTGACAGATCCTTTCTGGGGCTTTCACAGCCAGGGAAGCTGACAGGGATTCATGTCTCTTGGCCCATGAATAATTTTTATCTGTTAAGATACACTCAGCAGTCCTCCAAACTTTGCAGTGAGCATGTTGCCTTTCCTCTGAGTCAGAGGCACATTCCTGTTGGGGCTTGCACTGCAGAAACCTTATCTGAGCCAATGTATTTACTCAGTTGCTTGAGCATCTGCAATTGCTGCAGCCATAGCATTTTGACCTATCATCCTCATTCATCAGCCAAGTTAAGTTTCCAGACTGCTGCAACTATGAGAAATCTTAGAAGGCTCCATTCTAAAATATACTTCCAAAACAAATGCCAAAGAAAAATGATGAAGGTGAAAAGTTGATTTGAAGTCTCTGGTTTAAGTGCCAGAGTCAGGTAAATTGTCTATGCAAATTTCTTGGTCTTCACCCAAAACAGGTATTTATCATAGCAGCTACTATTTTTCTCATTAATGCCATTGTGCACCTAATACACAAAATAGCCTCAGTTCTCACTAGCCTCAGGAGAAATCTGTGATTCAAGTGACTTTACACAGAGATTCATTTGGTAGGATAAAACCTTGGGAGTGGTGTACTTTTTATAAATCCACTGTTTCTAAAATAAGATTTTAAATTAACAAAAATTGGAAGAAAAAAATTTTGGCAATAGAAAGAATGCCACAGATCATTTAAGTGTAGCAAATATGTGGAGAAGTTTTATTAGCAGTTTTGTTACTTAAAATTACTGGAAATATAGTAAAATCAAGTTTGTAGGGAATTTGGGCTCTGCTCAATTTCAGTGAAAAAAAGTAAAAAAAAAAAATCCAACATATTGATTGAAGTGGGAGTTTGAATAATACATTTTTTTTATTTGAAACTGTTGATTGACAGTAACCTATGCTATCACTACCAAATGTGTTCATATCTTTTCAAAATGAAAGCTGAGCTACATGTCTTAACAGGAATCTTGACAAATAACATACAGTTAGCTGTTGCTTAACATAGAGTAACCATGCCCTTGTCCATCATTAATTTGCCTTTGCCAGGTTGCATAACTGCGCCTGGGAAAACACAGGCACACCCAGGCAAGAAATGAAAACACAGTGAGCAAATAACTTCCGCTAATCATGGAATAAGAACGAATTTAGAAAGCATGACGATTTGAACTCATCTCAGGAAAGCTCTGAAACTCTGTACCTTAAGTGGGGAGATGAAGACAGAGGAAAGACATTATGTGAAAAAAAAAATTAGAAGCCTGCCTGTATTTAACTCTTCATTTAGTGGGATAAATGACACTGGGGAACACAAAAATACTGCATAATACTGTGAAAATGTGACTGATCCAGAAGGAACTTGACACATGTCAGAGAAGGGGAACTGTGCAGGTACCCTGAACTTCCCAAACTGGAAGGACCGAACTGGTGTCAGGCTCAAACAGATCAGCTGAGGAGTGGCTCTGACTCCATCCTACCTATTGCCTCGGGCCCTCTGCAGGCAGAAACTGCAGGGTCAGGAACAACCCAGGCATTTCTTTCACACTGAAAGCTCAGAAGGGGCTCCTGTTGGAGTTGGATTTTCAGCGGTCAGCTCAACTTCTGCCTGTTATGCTGTGGACAGTAGGCTCAGGATTAGGGAGACTTTAAAACAAGGCATATATCTCACTGCAACAACAGAAAATACACCATTTTTATACTTCTCATCAAACATCTTGAAATCATAGGAAATACAGATAATATAACACACAATGACCAGCCATAGTTCCTGATCTAACTTAGCTTCCAACCTTAAATTAGCTTCCATAAATCTTGGAAGTTACTTTAATATTCCCTAGTTTGTATCCTTATAATGTAAAACAATTGCAGAAAGCTACCCAAACAAATGAAAATCCCACCTAGAAGTGAACCTAAGCTAAAAACATGGGAGTAACTGCAGACATTAACAGAGTAGGAGTTGACATCTGAACTTGTGGCCTGGACTCCCCTGACAGTGAAGAGAAATAGGTATTTCTTGGTGCTGTTCATTATTTCCTAATGTGACAATATAAAACAGGCATGAGAACTGTGCATTTCCAGGGTCTTTTGCTCCCCACAAGTTACACCAGGAGGCAAGGCTGCTTCCCAAAATGCAGGTGCTTCTCTAAACACCTAACATTTGGTGATAATGAGATCCATTGCCAGTGAATGAAACTTAACTTGCTGCCCTTGCTGTCTATTTTCCATTTTATGTAGTCCTTGTGCATGGTTTGGATGTTATTCAATTTTTTGGATGGCCTGTTAAAATATGAAAGAACCCCATGCTATTCCAGAAAAACAGTGAAACAGAAGAGCCATTACACTCGTTTTAGCCATCTTGCATCACTTCAGGGAGAGATTACACTTTCATGACTACTTGGTGTTCCAAGAGCAAGGCATGGCAATTACACTCAGTTTTGAGCTGCACAGCCCTCCTATTTGATTTAGACAAGTATGAAAAAGTGAAAAATTATGACCTTTAAAATGCTTCAATAAGTGCATTACTACTGAAAGAAAATAGAGAAAAAAAATTCTTCACTTCTCGATGTATCTAAGAGAGTAATACAAAGTCCAAATATTCAGTATTTTTCAAAGCTTTCTGGCTGTAAAAAGTAACATTGATCTCAGCCATGTGGGTTGTTTGTTTCTTTGGGTTTCTTTCCTGAAAATTTTTTCAGGAAGAAGCATTATCTTTTCCAAATTAAGTTCTTCAAAACTAACCCAGCTTCAGTCAAACTTCACAACCAAGCAACCATGACAGAAAGGTTTAAAAAGGAAAGCTGACATACACTGTCTGGCACTGAAATTAAAAAAATTTTAATATCTTTTAAAAGTTCTTAGCAATTACTTCAATTATTTTTTCTTTTATAGCTTGAGCTGAATTTTTGAAAGACATATTAACATTTCTTTTGTTCCTATTTGAGTCCTGAATTATCTTTAACGTCTATGAACATTCTGCCTGCATAAAAGAACTAACAAACCACTACTGTCAACTTTTGCATACATATGTTCTACTTACACATGAGGTATCAAGGACTGAGAAGATGAAGAATTTGCTGTAAGTAAATGAATATAAATGGGCCCAAGAGTCTTTTAGAATGTAGAGAGGATTACAAGTGGAGAAAAAAATACTCATTTCCCCAGGGACTTTTCATAATCTTCTGCCTCTTTTATCACAAGTCTGAGGAAAAGAAAAAAAAAATTACCTTTACACTTAATGGTCAAAATAATGTATTATACTTTCTCTAGGGCAGAAACTGTTTTTTAAGCTCTGTATTGGGGAGGGGTGGTTTAAATCATCTTACAAATCTCCTTCTGCTAACATGAGCAAAATATTTAAAATAAAATTTCTCTTGATCGACAAGAAATTTTTTATTGCTTTTTTGTTTATAAAAATACC
The DNA here is from genome assembly GCA_025920805.1 of Petroica traversi. Taxonomy (NCBI): domain Eukaryota; kingdom Metazoa; phylum Chordata; class Aves; order Passeriformes; family Petroicidae; genus Petroica; species Petroica traversi. The sequence goes on from JAHLSL010000038.1 coordinate 5,978,639, forward strand.
CAATATTCATACTATTCAAATACTAATTATGTATTATTCAAATAATAATTGCAGGTTATTATACAAATAGTAGTTACATACTGCAGATCTATTCATATCATGTGTCCTCACATGGGCATTGTGTGAAAATATAAAACACAAAATTTATGATAGGATAGTTTGACTGTGCCAGCCTATTTGGATTGTAGGTCAGGAATAATACACCACTTTCATCAGTTGCCTGAAAGGATAAATTCTAGCCCTTGTAAGCAGAAGCTTAAAGTCATTGCTTACTTCAAGACAAAGCAGAAGTAAAACTGCAAGCAGCCACTCTTCTGCATCTCTGTGTAGAAGGGTTTAGCAGCCACACACTGTGCAGGACAGCAAATAGTATGACATTTGTAATCTGTACAACATTCTATTTTTAATGTACCAAAATTAAATTAACTTTGTTAGTAGGTCTCACATTATATGCATTTACTTTGAGTGCCTACAAGCCATGTAACCCAGTTAGTCTTTGCCAACATGTTGTAATCTTCCTCAAGCCCAAATTCATGATCTTTGTTCTTACAAAATTTGTCAGAAATTGTAATTTTAAGATATAAGAAATAATTTAGGAATTTAGTTAAATTACAGCAAATAATTTTAACAGGGAAATTTAAAATTTAGACAGAAAAATTCATCTTTAATGAAAGAGTTTTGCTAAAAAGCTTGTTATGCTAAATTATTTTCTTTATTATTATTATTTTAAAATCATATTGAGTCTGACACAACTAATGAATATCAAAAAAATTTTAATAGCCCTTAATCAACAGGTCAACACTAAACTATTTCTTTGATGAATTTTTCAGCTCAGCCACCAAGCAAAAATAAATAAATAAATAAATAAATAAATAAATAAATAAATAAAAACCACTAAACCTTCACAGGTGTAAGCATGTTCAATAGCATTGTGTTTGGAAAAGCTAAATATTTTTTCAAGCTGGAGCTACATCTGTGCTCCTCAAAGAGTTTAGAGTGTTACTAGCTCTCCCTTCTTGTTCCCTCCATCCTCTCTTGAGGCCATGGTGAGGGCTCTGCAGCCTCTGCAAGCTGCGGCACTGCGGCTGCGGAGCAGAGGCTGAACCACGGCTGCCCCTCTCTCACCTGGTGACAGTGGAGCTGGCATCTGAGCCAGGGTGCTGGATCAAAGCCTTCCAGGACATCTGCGAGGGCTCTGCCAATCACCCCGAGGTTTGCCTCACTGCCCCCTGATAAGCCTCCAGACAGAAAACTGACTGAAAGATGTCTTGAACATTTTCTCTCTCTGGTTTAACCCCCTGATCCAGGTCCTGTCTTTTGTCCCCAGTGGAATCTTCCAGACTGCTGGTTAGCAACTGGAGAAGTCCTCTGACTCATCACTTTCCTGTGCAGCAAAAGCTGACCTCAGGATTGTGTTTATAAGAAAGAATAAAACACAGGGAGAACCAAGATAGGAACTGGATTCTCACAATCCATGTTCATTTTCAGCACTCTCACCAGTACAGCTTTTGTCCCTGGTACCTTCCACCCTCGCAGGCAACCCTGGACACATTTAGGAGGGACAGTAGAACAGGCAGAGGCCTTTTCAATTTAGAAGACCAGTTCAATAACTCAGACTGAAAGGTTCAGTACCTTCTACCCCACAAAAAGAAAAGCACTTATGGACTCATTCACACTAAAGAATGTAAGAACCACTCTTTGGAGTGTTTTTAAGAAAGAAGTGTGAAAACTTTCATAACAAGCACAAGATAAATTGGTTTTGTTCTGCTTATTTTTTTTTACCCCTCTTACACTAGAGTTTTCTCCCTTTTCCCATTATAGGTGACTTGCTAAAAATTCTAACTCTTGAATTGTATTCAAGCCACATTTATTTAGTATACTTTTTCCAAGTCACAATCCCATACAAAGATTTGCTATTTAGAAATTTTATTTGTGATTGCAATAGGTGCAGAAGAGGGCCCTAGGCAGAACAAAAAAAAATCTATAGATCCATTTAACTCAAAATGAAACCTCGTAGTTTTACATATTTTAAATTATTAGAATAGAAACTTGCTTTAAGTTATGTCACTTCTGAGACTGGAAAATAAGAAAATACCACTACTGCAGTCTGGAAAACAAGGTATTCTCTAGTTAGGCTTTACCTGCATGACTCACCTTTACTTTCCATTTATTTACAGGTCCCTTCTGAACATGTGTATTGTCTCCCTTGCCAGAATCTCTCAATTTGTTTGAACTGTTACATGAAACACTTTAATTGATAAGTTCATTTCTCAAAAAAGTTTTGTCATGTGGCGTGAATGAAAAATAACATTGAGACAAAAGAAATCACAAGAAACCCACTCAAAAAGTCGCAAACCCATTGCAAATAATTCCTTCAGACCAGTTACAATACTCTACACAATAATTCAATAAATTCAAGACATTAGCAAGGACACAATTTGTGATCCCAGCTTTGAGCAGTTATTAAGCTCAAAAGAAATCATCAATCAGGGTTAGGAAAACAGGGTCTTTGAAACACCCTTCCTGAGGCATATACTGCTGGGCACTAATTAAGTTTATACTGTATTATTTGTCAGGTTATCAGTTATTTATGACAATATCAGCATAGATAATATTCTGAAGTATAGGTCACCATTTTTTAATTATGTATGATCAAATCTAGAATTAATTTCTATGTTGTATAGAAAGACTTCACAGTGGATGCAGACATCTCTGAGCTAAAAGTAAATACGGATTCTTGGGGATCAACAGGGTAGATATGGCGATTTTGGATGATATCCACCTGGGACTGGGGATATATCTAATTCACAGTGAAGACTTTGTTTGTAGTTCTATGTTTTAATGAAGTAATTTAATTTCTGATTAGTCTATTTAATTTTTTTTACCATCTTCCCTCTTGCAGCATAACTGGTCTTGCTGCTAATTTTCTTAATGTTGTTTTTATCCATACATTCCAGCAAGGCTTAGCTAGTCAGTTCTTCTTCTGGAGCTATTCCAGGCTAAAATGTGTTCTAAATTGGTGGCAATTCCACTGGACTCCTGAGAAATGTGCACATAGAAACACACTCATGCATGCAACATACACACAGTCATCCAAAAAGACCAACTATAAACTAAGTGTATAGAGCCTTGAACGACAGCCTCATTTCATGCCAAGAGTTTATTCCATTTAGATTTTTTCTGAATTTTCAGTTCTCAAAAACTCAGAAACTTAAATTTATTTTAATTCCTAGGTTGCCTGTCAAAAGACGACAGCATATCAAGTGTGCCTCTCCATGAAAGCACCCAACACCCCACAGCCAAGTGAGTCAGCAGCACAGCTCTGCAACTCTGGGTGATGAACTCAGACCTGATATGGCATAACACTGCTGGTCTGCTGAGCATTGCACCTCCAAATGTGATAGAAAAGATGAACCTTCTTTCTTTCACAAACTGAAGCTAAAGACCAAAGAAGAAACTGATGATAAACCAAAAATCTTCAGTCTAAGCACTGTAAAGGATCAGAAAAGAAAATGAATGCAGAAAAAGAGGAAGTATTCTGAACATCAAGTGAACATTTATGTCATTTTTGGCTCTGCTAAAACAAACCAATCCCAGAGGTAGACACCAATTCCAGTGCAGCCTGTAATTCCAGTTATACAATCTTCTGTTACCACTGCTTCTGTGCAGAGTGCATGGAGCTTATGGCAGCCTCTTGCTGTGTCTTTGTGTGTTGCGCTCCAACTGCTCGAGCAGCATCGTTATGATTATTAGTTCTAACATTCACTAAACATTTGCACTGCCTCATCTGTTTTATGACTCTTGCAGTGAATGTATTCCATTATGATTAGTAAAACAGAGGTATTTAGAGAAGTATTTATGGATTAAATTCTATTAAAATTTTAAGAAGAGGATATTTCTAACAGAGCTTGTTTATTGTATGAGAAATATCAGCTACAACAACAAAACCGAGAAGAGCAGAATGCACTCCAGCTGCCTCACATTTATATTTCTTATTAAAAGTTGTATAATAACTCTGCTAAATCCAAGTCTAAATACACATAAACAAGGCTGAATGCATGTACCCACATGGAAAACACTGGCACTTCAGCCACTTACACCTTTTCAGCATTAGTCTCACATTGTGTTAACACATCTCCTAGTGTTTTTCAGTCCCAACTTGAAACAGCAGGTGTTGTTCCATGAATCATGAATTATACCCAATTACATTTGTTTTCTGTTGTGAAATATTTTTCACAGAGGAGTACAATGAGAGTAAACCTAATTGAAGCCTTGATGACAATAATCTCATCTCAGGTAGAACGCTTGAATCAGAAGTAGCTTTACTGAAACCAATAGCACTGATCTCCATTGCCCTGTAATGGATAAATAAAGCAGAACGTGGACATTTTATACTCATTTAGTACTGCTCCATGAAACAAGTTAATAACAAGGAAGGTCTGCCACAGCCTTCCTGTACTTCCTGTACTGGGTTAATGTTGATGGTTTGCTAAGCATCACACAGCTGATTGCCCACTTCCCCAGCTCTCACTTGGATGGGGAATAAGGAAAAGAAAGAATAAAAGCAATAAAAATTGGGGGCCAAGATTAAAAAAAAAATTTAAAAAAAGGTTAATAAATGAAGGATACATGGAAGAAGACAGAAAAAAAACCCAAGAAACCCTCAACTGTTGCAAAGGCAATCAAACAATTCTCAGCCATTTCCCAAGGAAAAGACTTCTAGCCTCCCTAAAATGCCCTCTTTTCCCTTTTATTGATGAGCATGATGTTATACAGCAAGGAATATCTCTTTGGATGGCTGAGATTATCTCCCCTTCTATCCTATCGTGCATCCCCCAGCCTAGTCTCTGGAGTGGGGTACACTGAGAACCAGAGGGAGCCTTGATGCTGTGCCAACACTGCTGGAAAATTAGTGCATTGTCAGTTCTGTTTTGTTAACAAATCTAAAACAGAGCACCTATTAAGAAAATTAACTCAATCCTAGACAGTCTCAGTACAACTGCCTTCTTAAATTGGCATAATTCTTCTGATTTTTTTATTTAAGTTGGAGTTCTAATAACTGCTAACTGAAAAAAAAAATTAGTTTACACATTTCAATGATTACCTCTGTGTTATTTGAAACTAACTGTGCTGCTTAAACTATGTTATTTGAAAACAATTAACATTCATTCTCTCTTCTCAGTTTAAATCCCTGTTAGCCTGTTTCTAATCAAACTGTGGAAGAATTACCACTTTCAAATCATGCTGGCAATATCAGCATGATTTGGAAGTCAAATATCTCTAGTAATATATTACACATAAACAGCAAATGAAACATTGGAAACTTTCATTTCTGTACACCTTAGTGTTGTTGAAGAAAACACAGCAATTTTTCTGGCTTTAGATGAAAGTACATGTTCACTAAGACTTGTGTTCATTTTCATTATATTTCTGGAACATGGAATACACTTTAGAATCCTGTGCTGTGCCCTGAAGCACCAGTGACTGGTCTTCTTTGCAGGGCAGACCTTAGGGCATGCACTTCTCTGAGAAGAGCAGGACCACACTGCTAACACAGGCCCTTCTCATTTCTAGCTATGAACACCAAGAGTAGAGAGACCTGACCTGAGAGTTAAGAACCAGAAAAATGGACCTAGAACTGTCCTAGGGGCTGTTATTATTAATGTAGCCAGAGAGCCATGAGGATGTGTCAGTTCTGTTTCCAGATTCAAACTGGGTTGTGTGGAAGGGGGATGTTCACTGGGTCTCCACCACACCTCCCAATACTTCCAGCTTCAGGGCTGACTCCCATGGAGCAGCTGAATTGCCTTTGTATCTACATCTGGGAGCAGCATCACAGGAGCAGTGACACATCTCTGTCTGGGGAAGGCTGATGGGAGAAGACGAGCAGCACTCTTGTAAATGAAAGATTTCAAATTGATTACAGATTTCAGGAAATATTAATCCATGCAATTATTGTTGTTTCTAATAGAAAGAAAGCAGTCTGATGAAAAGGTGCTACATTACCTCACACTGAAACATACTGCCCTTCTGTGGAGAGTTGTGTGGGAAGCTGGCTAGCAGAGCACGGCCGTAATGGAATTCAGCTAGTTAAGTGATAAGTGGCAAGGACACTGGGCAAGGTATCTTTGCATAGAGCGAAAACAGGATGTGTGGGAAAAAGGAGAGAACTCAACACCTGCAGACCACAATAACATACGAATAGGCGGAGATGACTTTTAGCTAAGAGACCAATGATGAGCTTAGCCTTGCAATATGTATGAGCCTCATTATTGTATCTATATAAAGAACAGAGTTGTTGATAATAAACTGAGACTTGTTGATCATCATCGGATGTGCTTGTCTCCCGTCGTTCCCGACACCCTTCCTAGCATATTACCTTTTGGGTTGGGCCCAAAATACCCCTTCAGGAATAATTTTCTGTTTAAGTGAATTACTGTTGTTGTTCCCTGGCTGGAATGGAAGTCCGATGACCATCAGTTGATTTTGCTAACATTGATCAATACTATAGATGTCCTGTGAGTTTCCTTTTTATTGTAGTTATGTAGAAATACCACGGCCAGACTTTCAATATGGATGCTGCTACTTTTTCTTTGGCCAGTTTTTGCAGCTGTGATACTGTTTACAGAATAAATAAAACAATCTAAATATGCACATTTTAATAAAAAGTGGAAAAGTATTTGCAATCAGCTTTCCCTTTATGAATAGCTGAAAAAAACCCCCAGCTCCAAAATTATCAGTTTTTCCATTAGCCATTCACAATCCCTTACTCTCCTTCCCCTTCCCCTCCTTCTCTGTTGCAGCCACCATAACTGTACCAGTCATGTTTTAAAACACATTGTCTAATTGGTCCCATTACCCATCATCAATGAGACATCTATTTGCTTCTTCTGCAGCTGGTCAACATATTGGAATTGTGTTTCATTTAATCTATGCCAAATCCCTACAGAGAGTTCAGTTATCATACTTCATTTTTCTGTTCATTTTCCAATGCAGTATGTGTTATAATGTGCTGCATGCTGAGAATTCTCAGGTTATAAAGTACACAACCAAAATCATTGCTTAAAAGCTTTTGGTGATTGCTTATGCCTCTCAGTCCTAATGCATCAGTGAAATCTTTGGAAGAAAATTACAGTGCATAGAGATTTTAGAAAATCCACATTGTTTATTTTTTTTTATTCACATATTAAATGTAGAAAATAATCTCACACATTATTATTTCTGTGTGTCTCACACTGTGCAGAAGAAGGGAAGGCAGTGTTACTGGGATTAATAATGCATCTAATATGAATCTCTTGGTAAAATTAAAGATGAAAGAAACAACATAAAAATAGCATGAAAGCTGAGACATCAAAACACAAAAGTATGGCCATTCTGAATTCAGACTGCTGTTTCACTTTTATTATAAATCTTTTGTTCCCAGGTGTGCAACAAAGAACAACACAGATTCAGAACATCTTTGAGCCAAATTATTGCATCCATTTAAGAAAAAATAATTTAAACAGTTCAAGAGCTTTATTAAATATCCAATCACATACCAGTAACTCACTTGTGCATGAAGGTAGTAACATAATGTACTATTGAGGCTCTCTGACACTTCAAATTACAAATCCCTGTTTTCATACCTAATAATTTTGCAAAATATTAATGAATTGGGATGAAATTTTCTATAACAGATGCCTGCCTGAGGCTGTTTCTTTGGTGGGCAATATTCAATCAAACAACTCAACCATTTGGGAGAATTAAATTAGGGGGAAATTAACATTAAAATGTATTAGCTACCTGATTTTATAAAGACAAACCATGCTTTGAAGCCCAGACATCACAATTGCACTCAGGGTGATTTTTTTACCATATTTTAAAAACTAAAAAGTAATTTGACCAGTTTTAAACATGAATAGAAAACTATAACCCCTCTTCTACGTGCTCTGGACAAAATGTTGCTGTAATTTGTTTTGACTTAACACTGTTCTCAGTGCTTTGCACAGAACTGCACATGTTCCAGGCCTCAGAGAGAGGACATTGCACATCACTCGACCACATAGGAGTCATCCCACATGAATGAATGAGCACACTTTACCCCTTGAGGTTCCTGCACGTCATAGCTCTGCACAACATTTGCAGTGGTTTGCTCGTGGTTTAGAGGGAAAGGCTGGACTAAGATGATGTTAACCAAGCATCAGAGAATGCAAAGAATCAGAATCTCCTGTGTGGTCAATGAATATTCTACTGGCAAAAAGAAGCTTAAAAAGTATCCACTAAACACAATCAGTCAACATGAAATACCAACTCCCTTCTTTATTTCTGCAGTACTGAGTAAGCTTTCTGGCAATAGCTCTCTCCCACAGAACAACAAACAGCAGGGTCATTTGCCGGGGATAACAAGACCACTGTAGGTAAGGAGATGCCACATGATTACTAATGTGAGAAGTAGTGCAGCATTCAATGTGTTTGATGAACCTAGAGTATTAATTTTCATAAAATTAATGCAGAAAAATTAATTCAGCAATCAAATGAGTGAATGCTGATGGACAGGGATGACAACCTGGCAATGAATGACAAGGAAAACTAAAATACTTTGGGGGTTTTTTGGGATTATTTAGAAAAAAACTAGATTATTCAATCTGCAGAGCCTGAAAATAGCCCTAAGGCTATGGAAGATTGTAATTATAAAGCTGTTTCCTAATTAATAAAAAAATATGGCAATAACAGATCATGCCTTTTAAAAATGTGAGAAAGACAATCCTGGGAACTGTCAGCTGGACACACCAAGTGCAATCCCTGGTGGGATGGAGGATGCCTATCCTCCATTTATGAGCATGCAAAAGATAAGAAGGCCACCAATACCAGCACAGATTTACAAAGGCAAATCCTACTTGGCCAATATGGTTGCCTTCTATGACAAAATGCTGGACTGGGAAGGCAAAGGGTGACAGTTCCTGTAACTTTTACTCCACTAAGGCATTTGGCAATGCCTTCCACCACATTCTTGTGGCTGAGAAACTGTGGTGGGAGTTTTTAACTGGGCTGAAAACTGGCTGCAGCGCTGGGTTCCAAGACAATATTCAATGGCTTGAGGTGTAACAGTTGGTAATGAAACAAATACTCTGGGGTTAGAAAGCAGTTCAGTATTTCCTCCCGGATGATGAAGCAGAATGTTCCCTTAGAAAATTTGCTGAAAAACTGTTTGACACACCATGTGATACAGATGCAGCTCTAGGGGCCTTGAGAAAAGCAAAGACTGGGTCAATAGATTTGTGAAGCTAGGAAGGAGGAGGCTTCAATTCTGCACGTGGGGTAGAATGACCTCATGAAGGAAAGCTGCCTGAGTGGCACCTGACCAAAAGGACCTGGGGGTTGCAGCAATTATCAAGGTGAATATGAGAAGTGCACCACCAACATGAATAAGATAAAGTGCATATTGGCTACACTAGCAAAAGTGAGGCCAGCACTTAACATGTCATTCTACATAGCATTGCCAAGGCCACACCTGGAGTGGTATGTCCAGTTTTTTGGCTCCACAGCTCAAAAGGAGTGTCAGGAAACTAGAAAGAGTCCATCTGAGAGCAAACAAGCAGTTAGAAGCGTAGAGTATATGGCCTACAATAATAAATAAACACGTGTTAGTCTGGAAAAGAGGAGGCTAAGGCACAGCTAAAAGCAGCCTTACTCCTGAACAAGTGTCGTTTAAAACACAAGGTGACCAAACAATGTGGAGTCACAGCAATTTAAAAAGAAGCAGCTATAACAAGTGGCAGCTTGAGAAATTAAAATTGGACATAATGAAAACTTTTTTTTTTTCTCTATACAGATAGCACATCACAGAAGCAGTCTACAAAGCTGTGAAATGTTCATCTTTTCTAGGACAAGGTTAGAAAAAGCCCCACTTGATATGAATCCAGGACTGACGTTAGCCTCACGTTGAACAGGTGTATTACATGGACCACCACATACCCCTTCCAGCTACCACTTCTGAGTAGTGAGTCTAAAACAGAAAAAAAACCCAAACCTTCTGCTAAGTCTTAGTCCCCCCCAATAGTAATTCAGGGAATCTGAATTGCCTAGGAATTAAAACACAGCTGAACAAACATTACTAGTAATTTCCATAGTCCACTCTTAAAAGGTTTTACAGAAATTATGTTCAAAACTCCTTTTTACCTCCATTTCCAAAAATGGATTTTACCTGGAGAAAGATTCAATTACTTTTAACTACTTGATATCAGCTATGACAAGTATATTTTTCCTCTGTAATGGACCATCTATTACTTAAATCTTATTCCATCTCTCTCTACAGAGTTTACCTTCTCTTCAAGGTCTTTCAGTTTTTATAGAAGGACTGCTCTGTCAAGAAGAGACTTACTGATACAGAGTTCTGCTAAGATGAAAGAATTTCTGAATATAATCACCAGGGGAATAAGTTGTAGCAATTCACAAGATTCACAGATTTCAAAATTTTAAGGTCAGAAACAGGAAATTACCTGATAACACAACAGTTTCACAGAAAAGGTGTAGCTGGGTGACAATCTAAATGTGAATTAACAGTGCCAATATGATGTAAAAAGGCACAGACCATAATAAAAGTTAGAAATAGACAGACTGTAAGCAATTCTTCTCTTCTACTCTGCTCTGTTCAAGCCTCAGTTGGATTTCTTTTTTCAATTTTGGGCACCACAGTTTGTGAAAGATTTAAATTGAAGAGAACTCAGCAGAATAGTACGAACAACTGGGATTCTAGAAAACATAACTGGAGAGAAAGAAAAACATGAATGAATTATGATTCTTTAACCTAGCAAAGAAACTAAAAGACTGAAAAGCAGAAATTTTTCAAATACATAAAAGGTTGTAAGTAAGAGAGAAGGAATAAATTGTTTTTCATGACCTGAGAGACAGAACATGATGGGTTTAGACTGCAAAAATGTTTGAAATTAGGATTAGAATTTTAGAAAGAAGTAATAAAATAGTAAGAATAGTGAAGTGCTGAAATAGATTTCCTGGGAGATGATGGACTCTGGAACTCTAAAGACCTTCAAAAAACTGTTCTTGATCTACCAATACTCACAGAGATATTGCTCAGGAATGGTGCAGATTAGATAATGAATAAACTAAAGTGTTTATTTTTCCTTTTACTATATGGAAACCAATTAATTTATTTGTCTGTTCCGTAAAATGCATTGAACATTCAATTGTAGTGCTCTCTCTACATTTTTTTTCTGAAGGGTTAATAATTTTTGTTTAAAAAAATAGTGTTTTATCTCTCCTTTGGGAGACCTATCTTCCAGCTTTCTCGTACTGATGGGATTTCATCCTGATACCATGATAATTCCCACTATTTAATTTTCATGGAGGATTTAGGAGTTTGAATTATGTGCCTGAAACATTACCATACTACAAGTACTTTTTCAAGCCTTTTCTCATGAGCACAAGTAATAATCCAGAAAGTGAATATGAAAACAAGATGCAATTTCTGTTATAGGAAATGATTCAACTAAACAATTTTGCTCAATTAATACATCGGATAAAAGAGCTATTTTCTCATAAGCTATTGTAAGCACAAGGGGGGAAAAAGACAAGAAAGAAAGAATGTGTCAAATAAATAATTCAATAAGAATCATGAGCCCAGTTAAAGGTGAGATGAACATACGTGATTTACATCATTTTTAGTTTAACTTATTACAGTGGGTTCTTTTCAGATTCTTTCGTCTTTATTTCCTCTAATCCTTAACTAGACACATAATAAGACAATCATATTTGGTGTGGATAGGTTATCAAAGCCCAGTTTTCTTGTGCAGGTATCTCTAGGGTTGCAAGGAATTATCTGTTTCTGGTCTGGAAAAGCATGCTTGTGTCCAAGATTATGTATGACTTCAGTCATAAACCCAGCTCACAGCTGCTGTCAGGATGGTTTATTTAAAACAGCTACATTTTGGTTTTTTTCTTTTGGCAAATAATCTTTGTATCAAGAAATATGTTACTAAGTCATCCAAAACATTTTTCAAGCTAAATTCAGTAAAATCTTACAGTTCAAAAATGTTCAGCATTTTTGCAGATTCTAAATATTTTATTTTGACATTAGCACTTAGTCATTATAATTGAGAAAAAATGCTCATCATTCAAAAGCAAATTACATTGTCCACTTATTTATGCTTCATATATAGTTATCACATCTTTCCAATTTTAAAAAAAGTGCATATTTTAAAAAAAATCCCAGTCTTCAGGTCAAAAACCTTGACTTAATAGAAAATTACATTTTCATAAGGTAACTTTTTGGGGGGCGTGTTTTTTTAATGTCTGGAAAAGTTTCGAAAACTTCAGAACTCATTAGCTATTTGTCTTATTTTCTTTTTTTTTTTTTTAACTGAGCTAAAAGACCCACTGGCCTTATCAAGGCTGTATAATTGTGAATTTCACCACATATATATATATATATAAAAATATATATATATATACATATATATATAAAATTGTGGAATTCACCATTAATCAGCTTGATGTGATTATCTTCCCACGAAATGGCCACAGAACAAAAATCTCTACAAGCTTATCCCAGGGATCAAAGTCTTCAAAGGCCTTTTATCGTTAGCAATCCTCTCATACTCTGCAAACGCAGCACAGAGGCTGCATGGGCCATGCTTTCATACACAGAATTTTATCTGTATTGTGGATTATTACCTCCCAAACCTGATGACATCCAAAATACTATAATTCTTATAGCACCGTATGTAAAACATCAATGATTGTCTAAGGATCAGGAAAGTGAAATGAAATGAGTATACTGAAGTTTGTTTGTGTTTGACAGTACCCCCATATCCCATGTTTGTTGTATTTCATTTATACATCCCCTGGAGAGATGCCTCTCCTGGAGACAGTCCTTGTCCTATATAATTGCTAACAGGCAATATAGAAGGTAAGGTGAGGTGAGGTGAAAGAAGCATGGATATTCCCATTTACATAGGAGAAGGTAAGCAGAACAGAGATTAAGGGATAGAGCCAATAATGGATTAAAACATTTAAAGGATTTGGGGAAAATTGAGGTGTTTAGGCAGCAACTATAATCTGAAAAGCAAAGCAACATCTGCTGCCTAAACTTGGAGGCACTTAAACCCAAGAGAGACTGCAGATTTGAGTTTACAAGAGGTTAGTGCTTCTCATCGTGGGCATGCCTGAAGTTTCCTGAGTAATGTAAGCAGCACAGCTCCTATCAACAGGGGCCTGCTGTGAACTCCTGCTAAATCCCTAGGGATCCTCCTCAAGGCTCTGTGCTGTGTTCTGCAACACTAACCATCCACCGCAGGCCAGAGCACAACACAAAATCATGAGGTTTTAAAACATGCCTGCCACAAATTGTGACACAATTGACCACCCTTTCCATAATCAGCACTAAAATCTGAAACCATGACCAAGAAAGTAGGATACAGTTCTTTTTTTCTAGAATGAAGCCCCTATTTTTGGATGAACATTCTCATCTTAAGGCTATTTCCATTAAATAGTCTTTGAACTACGGGAACAGAAATAGGAACCCAGGTTTTTTTCCCTTCATGTGAGTACTCTAATCTCTAGTTAAAAATTTTGTTCATGTTTCTTTGAATAATTTTCTCAGCAAGGGCAAGGTTACAACATGGAAACTGGAGAGTAGCCAGACAGCCGGTAGTGTGTTTTAATTAATAGGTACACTTAACCTGAAAGACAGTTTTAAACCACTGTGGCTACTTAAGGAATTAAACCCAGAACTTTGACACCTACGATGAGTAATATGTATATGCTTTAAACATAAACATGTTTCTAGTTCCTTAAATAATAATTGATGGCACCAGCCTAGGTCCCATTGATATGACCAGGGTCACTTAAAGACTTTTTACCACAGCTAAGAGTAAAACAAACAGCTACAAAATCAGTCTTGTCTCAAGTAATTTTTTTTCCTGTTTTTTCAGTCAGATTTTTTCTCTACTAAAATCAAATTAATTTCTGCTTTTTTTAAAGGAGGAAGGAAAAAAGTAAGGTACTACTGTCATACTTTATGCAACTTGTCCAGAGGATATTCAAATCATTCTGCATCTTCTAAACTTAGGCATAAACATAAATTTTGCATGGCTTTTTTCTTCCATCATTATTGAAGGAACAACACAGCTAAGTAAAATGAGCTGTAGTCTACACTGATTTATGCATTATACATAAAGTAGTTGGTTACAGTTTAGTATGCTACATCTCTAAAAAATCCTCTTGTAAACAATAGTTTTGTAAGGAAACAATCAGCAAAAAAAAAAAAAAAGAGTATGAAGATAACAGGGTTAACCTGAGAGCCAATTAGCTGAGCCAGACTTTTAGGTGAAAGAATTATATACATGAATAGACACAGTCCAATGGATCCAAGATTGTTTAGAGGCTGGGAAAATTTTGCTTGGAAATTACTACTGGAAATAGTATTGAATTTAGAAACTTGGGGTACTCAATTTTTGTTGAGCAGAAACTTATTTTTAATGGTATTAAAGTGCAATCTCAATGGCTTTATTCAATACTTATGTGTCTTAGCAAATTGAATGAATTCTAATTGTATACATTTGTCATTTCTAAGCATCTGCGGCTGTATTCTTTCTTTGAATGCAGACTGAAATCTCACTGGATTCAAAGAAAAATGTGTGCATGTATCTCTGACAGCCTTTTCTATATTGTAGGCAGGATGATGCTGGTCTGGCCCTAAAATTGATATGCATTTTGAATGATTTAGGTCTCCAGGACTAGGCTCTGTATTTGAAAAAGAAAAATAGAAGCTTCCACCAAAAGGTTTTCATATATAGCAAGGTATGATTCTCTTACTGAATCTAGTTCTGTAACTCAGTCAAAAGGGTTCAGCTAACAGCATAAACCACAAGAGTGAAGCTCAAACTGTTTATGAATAGCAACTGTCACACAGATTGAATTTCTGCTTTGCTATTCAGTCAAGGGGTATTTGTTAGTGCTTATAATATTTAGAAAGTAATTTTTGAGTTCAAGTATTGAAAGACTCACAGATAAAATATATTTTATAAAATATTAAGTAGCCTAATAGAAAGAAGCATTGGATGCTCATTTTATTTCAACATTTAATTTTCATGGGAGTCCTTCAGGGCAGCAGAAATATCATACATATTATTAAAAATGAGCAATATTATAATAGAATGCAGTAACAGAACAATGACTTAATAAAGGATCGCAAAGTAAAATGGAAAAAGTCAAGCAAATAACCTTGTAATAATACAAGCTGGCAGATACTAGGTTGCCTACAGCTTTTCAATTAAAAAAAAAAAAAAGTATAGTGGACAATCTCTCTAGTTTTAAAGGTGAAATGCAAGAAATTCATACTTGAGAAAACATTTTACCTTTTGTCTTCCAGTACTTTGGGAGAGAGCTAATAATAAGATAATCAAAATTAAGTGAACTGTGTGGACTTGGAATAATATTTATTATTTATTTCTTGTTAAGTCATTTAGGAACAAAGTTAACAGATAATCAGTGGAGAGTCATACACTGTTTCCAGTCTTTAAAACTTATTTAGTAAAGCCCTGTCTGCAAATTCAAAATGTTAATTGAAGAAAGACATCAAAAAGTCGATCTGTCATGTGATAGTTATCCACCTAACAAGATTCATTAGACGACAATTACAAACACCTTTGAAATTTATTTTTTTCTCGCAGCTCATTTTCTGAAGTTGCACTACTTTCTGGAGATATTTTTTTCCCTATACAAACATTACAATGTCATTTTTATTTTAGATTTATTTGTAGCAAGAGCTAGAGGAGAGTGTGGAAATATTCCTAGTAGACTGCCATTATTATCCTTCTTTTACAGAAAGAACATGTAACCACCTTTATTAAAGCCATGTCAAAATCTTATATTCAGAAGGGACCAATATTCATGACTGTTTCAGTTTCAGAGCACCAGCTCCAGAGTGCCAACACCTTTAAAAAAGATATTCAACATCTTGTTATAGCAGTGCTGTGGATTTAAGCTCACCCTGTAACTACATGATCACAGGTCAAGCTACAAAAGAAGTTGAGGGAATAGGTAGTTGGGGTGAAAGTTTGCTATCAATTGGAATCCTCTAACCCAAAAAGACAAACCCAAACAAACAAACAAAAAAACCAAAAACCCCAAGCCCAAATAGTGTAAATAAAAATAAAATAAAAATAAGAGAATAAACATTCTCTCATACTGAATCTACCTGGAACTATATATGATTAAACTAGTAAATTTAAGATCAAGCTTACTTGACCAAGACATTTCAAACATCTAGCTGCTGCTTCTGTGGCTACAACACTTGGTTAAGTTCACCACAAGGCTAGATTATATTTTATGTTATTTTGTAACACAGACAAAAAATAAAATAAAATTTATGTAAATAGTATGAACTTTGAGACTATGTTCCCTCACAAAAAAAAAAAAAAAAAGCTTGCATAAGTGTAATAGTCTACTATGAATAAGCAAATGATCCTTATTTGATTGTGTTCATGTAGGCTTAGAGGGTTTTGATGTTGTTGTAGGTTTTGTTGTTTAGTTTCTTCTGTCTCTATATGAAAATGGTGACATTCTGAAACACTCAAAATAACTTTGAGAAAGACATAATCCAGGAAACAGAGGATCAAGAAATAAAATTCACTGTTAATTGATCTAACTTTATGGCCATCAATATCCAATTCTTCAAAAGTTAATAAAGGATATTGTTGCAATCAAGGGAAAGGCTTCTTTGCTTATAGTAGTAATTTAAGATATCCTCCCCCCTGAAAAAAAAAAACAAATCCTATGTATTCAGTTCAGTTTCCATTTAGTGTACAGACACAGACATCTAAATGAAAATCTAGTCCCTCAGCTATTTTTCTTTCATACTCCAATGAATGAATATGATGCTACTGTCAGGGATCTTCCGTCACTTCCTCAGGGTTTGCTATTTCTGTTCAAGATCAGATCTGAAAAGATGAATATCAGACAAGATGTCCAAGAGAAAAGCAAAGTTAATGAGGAAGAGTTTTGAGGAGTTGGGATGGGGCTTTCATCGGAACTCTGGGCCATGCTTGGACCAGGCTGCTGAGTTGGGATGGCCTTTCATGACTGCCATGACCTCTCTTGGCTTGGACTCAGCTGGCCCCAGTCCAGCACTCCTGCTCTTCTCCCCTTGTCAGGGCACTGGGAGGCTGCACTTGGGTGCAACTCCAGCTCCCCAAACCCTGCTGCTGCCCAGCGCCCTGACCTGCTGCTCCCGGAGAAGTCAAAAGTGATTACCCTGTTTGGGATTTTGTCCACATAACAGCCTTCCAAAGATAAACATTTTTAAACGAAGGTATTTCTTCCCATTCCTCCTCAAAATTTTTCCTACTACAATAAAATTTTGGTTTTAACACTTGATCAGAAATTAAGTCTGGAGTCCTTACAAGTGTTATTTGATAAAAAATACACTTTCTCAAGCTCCATCTCTCCTTCAGGAGCTGGGTAGAGACTAAGCAGCTGGCTACACTTGCCCAGCTCACAGGTCCAAGGATCAGTGAAGTATTATTCATAGAATTAATTGGTAGCACAGCCTTCTGAAAATCCTTGGCACGAGTCAGATACTATTCTTGCATACATTTTAGGGATTAAAATGGATTAGGAATAATTCCTAAGAGGTAGTTTGAATGTGGTTATTGTACCTCAGGGCCAAAGAACAGGTCCTGTACAACTTTACTTACAAGTAACACTGTGAATGCAAGCATCAGGAAGTCACCAAAAGCCAGCAGAAGAGCATAAAAGAGGCAATAGGAAAACTATGATGACAATTATCTTTAGTTTTCACATTTTATATTTCACCATCACTGGATAAAAATGGCAAAAGCTGTCCAAGGCTGAAGGGCCAAAATCTGGAAAGGACCACAGCAGGTCACTGGTACAACCTCCCTGCCCAAGCAGGATAGTCCAGAGCTCATAGCACAGGATTGTGTCGAGATAGCTCTTGAATATCACCAGTGAGGGAGACTCCACAGCTTCTCTGGGCAATCTGTTCCAGTGTTTGCCCACCTGCACAGTAAAGAAGCTCTTCCTCAAGTTCAGACGGAACTTCCTGTGCATGAGTTTCTGCCCTTGCCTCCTGTCCTATTGTCTAGCACCACCAAGCAGAGCCTGGTCCATCCTTTTGACATCATCCCTTCAGATACTGATAGAGATGAGATCTCTCTTGAAATCATGAAGTTGAATTGGCCCAGCTCCCTCAGCCTATCCAAAACCTCAGGATCTCCCAGACTAGTTAGATGTAGAAATTGCATTTAGTTTCTACCATGTGTAGAGTGGCTGAAATAGATAAGGACTTCTGGGCCTCTGAGATTCGAAATTAACAAGATTGTAATGGACAGATTTCTACAATCTAAAGTTCATAACAGATAGGAAAGTTTCCACCCTTATCATCAATTTTTTTATCTCTGGCTGTTTTTTGAAACACACATTCCTAAATTTTTCTGCACAAATGTTCTCCACTCATTAAAATCAACGGTGGTTTCAGCTCCATTTTTAGCAACCGGGGTCCAAGGCTCCAAAGCTCAGCTCAAGGCAGGATGAAAAGAACATTAAAAAAAAAAAGGTTTAAAAAATAAGCTACTGAGTATCCATTTTGCCACATATTTTAAGATTTTTCACTATATTAAATTAAATATAAATGCAACAGTTACTAAATGCCAAGTATGGGAAAAGGCACAAAAAGAAAAAATAGCAATGGAAAAATATAAATTCACTCTCTCAGAATAGAACAGGATAGAGCCAGAGATGATGATGTTATTGGATTTCTCTCCTAGGTTCAGAATGCAGAAAATAATTGTTAGGGTGTAATAATATGTTAGAAATATTGTAAATTCCCCTGTCCTGGTGCAAGGAGAGATTATGACCCCAGTTAATGAGGCTGAAGCTGGTCAATGGAAGTGTGAACAGAGTGATGCTGCACTGTCAGAGCCATCATCTAAGAGCAGCCAAGCCTGCACTCACTGCCTTGCTGAGGAAGCACCCAGAAATTAAACATCTAAAGCAGATAATAAATTCATTAATCAAATCAGCTCAGACAAAACAGGCATCTCCAGCAGTGTCCTTTAATCACAGTTATACAGAATTTTGGAGTTTGTTGGTTGATGGGAGCTTTTTGTATGTGTTTTTTTTGAGTTTTTTTAAGGCAACTTCTTGACATTATCTTAAGACTGTGACTGAAGAGAAACTGAGGGAAATTTTCTTCTTGAGAGGATAGAGGTAGAGCACAAAGCACTGATGAGACAGTATACAGAGAACTGAAATTTCACAAGGAAATAGGTGTTGGAGGTGTGTTGAAGAGAGATGAATTGTAAGGGATTTTAAGTGTTTCAACAAGACTTGCAAAACCACAGAAGATCACAGAAAAAATGGTAAAAATTTGGCAGGAGAGTTTTAAGTTTGAAGTGCAGAGGCTTTCCTATAGCAAGACTCCATCCTTCTGCACCTGCAGCGTGCTGAAGCAGCCTGTTTTGCATGGAAAGGATGAAATAATGTTTTGTTTGTTTAGAACTATCTAAAAATTACTCCACATAGCCTTGATGATTGGCAAACGTGGGAAGTGAGAACTGTGCGAGCGCAACCTAAAAAGATGCAGACTTTAAACGGGAAAAATGTAAAGTGTTTAGAAAACAGAAACTGTTGATGAAGGTTTATGGAAAATGGCTTTCAGCTTGGTCTAGCTTTAACAATAAAGCACATTAACAGTTATTTTTAAAAAATCAAAATATTTAAACACTCTTTTACAGCTCTAAACCTATTAAAGTGTCTTCATAATTTAATTTAAAATGTTGCAGTTGGTGAAGGTCATGCTGTAAAAGAACATATAATTTCTGACAATCATTAGAAAAGTATTTACACAATTCCAGAGATAAATAACATCCATCTGTTATGTTTAGTCCTCTGAAAATTTAAAATGCATTTTTAGAAAATAATCTGTATTTTAATTTTTTTTTTCTTCAAATTATCTTTCTGATTCTACAGACCCTGAATCTTACATCCTTAACTGCTGTAAATCAGCTTAATTCCCATGACTCTCAGCCGTAACCCCTGAGTTTCTTAGACAGGGGTTCGTCTCAGATTCGTATAACTGCCACAGTGAAAAAATAGCTGATGACAGTCTTTGAATTTCATTAAACACACTTTTTTTTTCTCTTCCATTTATGACGTGATGCCCTTGCATATGTTAAAAAAAATACTGAGAACAAGAAGATGCTATTCTAGAAAGACACCTATATCAATATTTGAGCAGAAAAAGGATCATTCAAAGTAAACACATTTATCTAAGAAACTCAGCATTTGATCCATATGAACACAGGTATACAGCTTGAGCCCTGAAAAACTGAAATTCACTGTTTTTATTTAAGGATGTATGTCTCTCTATACCGAGAATAAAGTGATGGCATTATTGTTCTCAGTTAACTAAACCTGAAGACTGAGAAAAGGACAGCAGTGAAGAGGTATTATCCATAAACACTGAAAGCAAAAATACTTATGTCTAGATGACAAAACTCTTTCCACTGCAAAGAAACTAGTAGATTTACTTCCACCTAATAATGGTACTTTAATACAATTCACATCTGAACCAAAGAATGTCATCAGATTTTTTTCATGAGGTGTCTTAAATATTTAAATTCTCACTTCTCAGAAGTTCACACGGTTAGGGCAAGACTAAAAACACAGAAGAACCAGGTTACAATTCCACCATTGACACAGCCTCATGGGGGAAGAGTGGTCAAATGAACTAATAATTTCTGAGTTCAATTTCCATACTGTGCAAAATTAGGTACAAAAGCGTGTATTGTTAGTAGCTACTACAGATGACAGATTTTTAAATTTCATATCTTTTTGGAAGAAATGGACTGTTACTGCCATAGTCTCGTTTTATACTTAAGACAAGCACATCTTCTAGTCGCAACCACTACTTTGTCCAGATGTGAAAAGACAGAGTCATCTCCCCTAATGCTAACCATCAAGCATTCCAACTTGTCATCTAGGCGACAGCAAGAGAAAGTCATCTCCTTAAGGCACTTCATGCCGTCCTAAAATAAGAGGTGCAACAGGCGAGAGGAACATCCCTCTGGAAATGCCTGTCTCTCCTCAGCAAAAGGAAACCCAGGGTATCAGCTCAGACTGCAAAGGTGCAACCTGAGGTTGCTGAAGTGAGGTGAGGTAACTTTCAGCCTCGAGGGACAGAGCAGGTCTTGGGTACGTGCATCCCTCCTAGGTGGGTTAGTTTGATATAAATTACTATTTTTAAAATTTGTTTTTATTTCTTCGTTTTTTACTTCTGTCTTGTGCAGGGTGGTTTGGCAGCGGCTTCAAGCGGTGGACACGACCTCCAGCCCCCTTCCCCCGGGACACTCGCCTGCCGTAGCCCCGGGGCCGGTCGGGGCAGCCCGGGACAGCCCGGGGGTCGGGGCTCG
>JAHLSL010000038.1:6000469-6035176 GCA_025920805.1 Petroica traversi
CCGGCCGGAGCCTCCCCGCGCCCCGGAGCCCTCTGCCCTCTCGGAGCGGAGACTCCCGCGGCAACTCCGTTCCCCCGCCGGTGCGGGGAGGCTCCTCTCGTGGCGCACCGGAGTCGGGGCTCTGCCCTGCCCTGCGTCCCGGGGATAGGGGGAAGGGTCCGCACTGGGAGTTTCTCCCTTGCACGTAGGGGAGGGAAGGAGTCGGGGACGGATGGGGGCATAGGGCGTAATCGCTGAAATCTTTTGTATGTGCCTTGATTTTTTTTTCTTTTTTCTTTCGTTCTTTCTTTGCCTCTGCCTGCACTCTCCTTCCCATCTCTTGTTCTCTCTCTGCCCACCCCACCCTCCTTCAGATCCGGCGATTCCTGCCCTCGCCTCGCCCTGTCATTGATGGGAAATCAACTGGATCGCATCACCCACCTGAATTACAGCGAGCTGCCGACCGGAGACCCCTCGGGGATCGAGAAGGACGAGCTGCGCGTTGGGGTGGCTTACTTCTTTTCGGATGAGGAGGAGGACCTGGACGAGCGAGGCCAGCCAGACAAGTACGGCGTGAAGGGCTCCGGCAGCCCTGGGCAGGAGACGCCCACCCACCACCTCCACCACCAGCTGGTGCTGAACGAGACCCAGTTCTCCGCTTTCCGCGGCCAGGAATGCATCTTCTCCAAGGTCAGCAGTGGCCCCCAGGCTGGGGACCTCAGCGTCTACTCGGTGTCAGCCCTGCCCGCCCTCTGCAAGCCGGGGGACCTGCTGGAGCTGCTCTACCTGGGGCCGTCGGAGCACCCGCCGCCGCACTGGGCCGTGTACGTGGGCGGCGGGCAGATCATCCACCTGCACCAGGGGCAGATCCGCCAGGACAGCTTGTACGAGGCGGCCGCGGGCAACGTGGGCCGGGTGGTGAATAGCTGGTACCGCTTCCGCCCGCTGGTGGCGGAGCTGGTGGTGCAGAACGCCTGCGGGCACCTGGGCTTAAAAAGCGATGAGATCTGCTGGACTAACTCCGAGAGCTTCGCCGCCTGGTGCCGCTTCGGGAAACGGGAGTTCAAAGCCGGGGGGGAGCTGCAGGCGGCTGCTGGCACCCAGCACCAGCAGCAGTACTATCTCAAGATCCACTTGGCAGAGAACAAGGTGCACACGGTGAGGTTCCACAGCCTGGAGGATCTAATACGCGAGAAGCGCAGGATCGATGCCAGTGGCAAACTGAGGGTGATCAAAGACCTGGCTATAGTGGATGGGAAAGAATAGGAAGGAGCAGGAGTACGTGGCTATCTTCCTTCTGCCCTGCCCGGGGAGACCAGCCCGCCGGAGAGTCAGGAAGCTGCACCCTCCTTCCGTGGGACGCAACTGGAAGCAGGATCCATGGCAACATTCCAAAAAAAACCAGCATTCTTTACACCCATAGCCAGTATTTTGTTTGGCTTTTAATAGCATTAATGCTGAAAGAGCGAGCGCGAGGAAGAAAAGAGGGGGGAGGTGCAGGAAGGCTGTTCACAGAGTGTGTGGACAAAGTCTCTCCTGTCAATCGATGTTGACCATTCTAGCAACATGCCAATAAAATTTCAAATTGAAATTTATTTTTTAATTTTTATTTCATGGCTTTAATCCATGATAAGTTTTAAGCATCTGGGACTGTAGATGTGGATGTAACTAAATGACGTTCTAGCTAATATTTGCCTTGCGGCCAACCAAAAGCATCAGTCATACTTTTCTAACTGGGAGAGAAAGGGGGTGTTGGGGTGGAGGATAAATGTGTTTTGTTTCTCCACACTGCTGCTTCGGCCTGTAGCTGCAACCCAAATTTTGTCCCAACCAACTCTGGCAAGCTATTTACAAGAAAAAAATACTTTCACATTTCTGGTTGAAATCTATCACATTTTAAATATTTGCCTTTCTGTTTGCAGCTCTCTGCTAAATGTCATCCTAATGCATAGGCTTTCTCCACCTCTTCCCTCCTCCCACCCTCCCTGCCTTTTTTATTTTTTTGAAAAAAGTTGGTGAGCAGCTGTTTTCCTAAAACTAAATTCAGTGTTTAAAAGGAAGTGGTGTATTTTGGAGTGCAGTATATTCAGAGATCCAGCCACTAAGATGTTATGCTTGAGCTGTGTATTTTGTACCACTGCTTCAGTATCTCTTCATACACAGGTCAACAGAATCCTGCAAGAAACAATTTTGAATTCTGCATGTTGCCTCTTTGGAACAGCAATTTATTGCACATTTACAATTCCACTTAAAGAAATAGTTGTAATGTGGCCAAGTTCATCTTGCATTTTAAATTCCCAGCAACTAAAAGTTCTGTTCAGTGAAGTTTAGAGATCCACAGCAGCATTTAAAAGATGCCTTTTAATGTGATGTGAGCAATGCTTTGTCTGTATTCCAGATCCTGTTCACTCATTGCTTAATTCTAAGTTTTGAAGTGAAAAATCAGAGAATTAAATATATTTTAAAAAATCTAAACAAGTATACGGGGACATTTCTTTTTATTATTCTGAGCTGCATACAACTTGTAATTTTGTCTTTGCATGTTTCAGTGCGGGAAAGAAAATACGTTTGGTTTTGTTCTCTTCCCAAATCAATGTCAGATGACGGAAGTCATACTCCTCTTTTGTATATATGATACACTCCACCCCCTATCAATGTACTGTGTCCCAATTATTTTTTTTAATATTAAACAATGTCATAAGCAACCTTGTTGCAACAGTAACTTCATTTCTATAAAGCATTTTCCTACTATAGCTGAAGCTGCAAGGGTGGAGTGTACTTCATTATAATAAAAGTGTTACTATAAATATCTCTAAGAAAAAATGAACAAAAACCTGTACCCCAAAAACTTCACCTCTTTAGTGAAGGTCATCTAATTGGCTTTGTCCTTGCTAATGCATGTGGCAAAGTTACGTGGTAATAGGCAGTGCTACTTTTATCCCTTTCCCTAAAGTACCTTGTTTAGTACAATATAGGGTAAAGATGTGAATTGTAATTACTGTCAAATTACTATTGAAATAGCCTCAAGCCATGGCATTCTTTTTAATAAATGTGTAGTATTTTAGCTTTACATAGGCAATAGTTGTTGTCTGATGATGATAGCTTTTCCCATAACATCAACAGAATCTTCTACGTAGTGTTTGTGTATCTTATTGTTGCATGTTAGATTGCCTAAATTGTCTGTTAGAACTCCCTGTCTGTTAGATTTCCCTGTACTACTTGGTGGGAGCACTGTTGGATTGCAGAAAAGCATTGGCTTTACAAAAAGGCACTTACAAAACATTAAAAACTAGGAAGAGAAGGGAAGGTGGGCAAAGGCAATTTAATACATATTTTTTATAAGGAAAAATTCAAATAGACACCAGAGGTTGCAAGAGGCAGGGAGGATGAAATGAAGAGGGGATAAGTACCAGAATGTTTAGGAATGAAGGCAAGAAGAATGAAGTAGAATCATTGTGTTATTTTTGATTTCTAGAATGCTGCTTCTTCAAATTGCTGTTAGATTAATAACAGGATTAGACAAAGGTTCCTTGGAAGAACAAATTTTATGTCCTCACTAGTAACAATTTAAACGTACTAGGTTTGAACTTTTCACTGTGCTTTCTGAATATTCTTTTACAATGATTTACTAACCTGGCTCATAAACATGAATATTTTCCTTGTCATACCTAGCTAGATGTAGAATGGTATTTTGTAGACTATAAAATAAATTATAGGAGCTAGTGTATGCTTATTTTTTCAAGCTCTGTCAGAGACCTTTGGCATCACTCTGAATTTGTACCGATGAAGGTACAACAATGTAAGGCCTTAGTCCTTTGCCTAAGGGCTGGAGAAAATATATTGGAAATAGTGACAGCTGGTATTAACCTAGGATATAGTATTACCATGACTGTGTTCAAGTAGCAGTCTGTAATTGGTAATAAGGGTACCCATACAGTTTCTTCTGTGATTTTTCTTTAGCTAGATTCCAGTGCAGAGATACTGGCAGCAATCTGGGCCTGATTCATAGCCCATTGAAGTTAATGGCTCTTGCTGACCAGTGAACTTGGGATCAGATGGAGGTGGTTAAAATTTGTGGAGCTTGAGGAAGAGTGAGATTTAAGATGACACTTGAGAGACCAGAGGGGCCACCTTTCTGAGATGGGAGACAGTGGACACAGGCAACACTGAGAAAATTTGGGAAGAAAACAGTCAAGTTCTGAAGCAAGCAGTGTTTACCTGAATCTGTTAAAAAGACTGAATGAAAACTAGATATAAAAAGTTGTTCAGTGCCTTGAAACAAGAATTGGAAGGCAGGAGCAGTCAGCTGCAAGAAAGGCAATGATGCAAATGACTGAGAGGTAAAAAATGTAATTGATTTTATTAATCTTTCAGGATCAGTGGCCTGGCATAGTTAACGTTTCCATTTCTAGCACTAAAGATATTGACAAATTGTAATATATCTGTGGAATCTGTTTGCATTCTTTGGTCTAGCTACCTAGGGTAAATATTTACATCTCATTCATTGCTCTTGAAGTGCTGGCTTGTAATATGACAGCAATGTCAAGATACTTTACACACTTTCTTCTGTGTCACATTTCAAGCTTTCTGTTAGCTATTTGAGTAACAGTTCTATATAGAAATTCTTTTGCTTAGATATGATTCTCTTTTCGAAATGCAATCTTTTGAATTGCTTTGAGACTTAACATTTTATTAAAAATTCAGTTCACGTCCTCTTGAAACACAGAGAGCCTTTGTGAAATGTTTTCATGTCATGACCAGAATGTTTACTGGTTATTGGCCGTGCATATTGGGAGAGGACTCTAAGGATTGGTAGGAAAATAAGTTTTGTTACTGTCAGATTTTGTCTCACTCCCCATCTTATTTCTCCAGAGGACTTTGTTCTCATTTTTCAGGATTCTTTTTTTCCTTTCAAATGTTATAGTTGTTTAGAAGGAAAAAAAAACAAAACAAAACACAACCTAAACCAAAACGCTCATGGCATGCTTTTTATGGCAATATGCTATTTATCCATATAGTGAATTTCAGGTTAAAAGCAGGGTGCCACAAGACATGGCCTTTGTGATGTGACAAGAAGTGGCCCTTGGTCTGTGCTAGAATGTGCACATTCTTAATTAGCTTGCCTCATTTCACTTAAGTGTCTTTCATATTCAGGTAAGTAATGTGCAAAACTGCCAGAGTTTATAGATCTGTGTATGCAATGTTTGAACATCTGTAGCTCCAGCTGTGTGTGCTGGAGTTGAGGGAATGCTGTCTCACACAGAGCATTTTGTGGGATCGGGTGCCTCAGCCTGCCCAGCTCCCCACTCTTGGTCTGCAGCTATAGAGGAAGTAGTGGTCTGGGGAAGCTACTGCTAATTTTAAATTTAGTTATTTTCTGTGAGATATTTCTACTAGAGAAGCTTATGGACAGTAGCCTGCCCATAATTATATTTGGATGTGTAAAACATTTTATGTGTTGCTGCTGATGGTATGAAAACACTCTGCTTCCTGCTTTATAACCCAGGAGAAAGATGGAAGTCCCAGTGCCAAAGAAGTAATCCAGAAATACTTAAGGAGGTATGACTGAGCTATCATGCTGAGGGAGTTTCACTCCAGAATTAAGGTCTAAAGGATAATATTACATGACTAGAGTGTGATCAAGTGCTGCTGTTAGTTTGAGTGTCAGTATTTCCAAGGCAAGTGTGGAATTTATTTGCTTATCTTACGGTTATGAAATATTTAACTTTCCTGTCCTATAAGTTCAAATTTGATATGTGAAACTGCCCTATGTTCATGGATCTTCTAACTCAATATTAGTTTTATCTGTCAGGGTTTTTTACAAGTTTGTTGTTAATGAATACTGGAAACAGGTACTTTACTAACTCCTAGTAAATCAAAAAGAGAGTAGGGTAGTTGTTAGGTTGAAAAAAGGGGATGAACTAAGAATCTTCTGTTACTGGGCATATCCACAGATTTGTTCCAGATTATACAGATAAAAATCTTAACAGATATAAACTGCCAGTGCTGTGTTGTTCTAAAGTAGTTGTGGCATCCTACATTCTGTCTTTTGAAAAATGCTATTACCTGTCTAAATAATCCAAACCCCCAGTGAAGTTTTATTTTTTATATTGAAATTCTTTTGAAGTTAACAGTTACTTTATCCGTATTTGCCTTTGAGAAATAAGCTAGATTTTTTTTTGTTAAAAGATTTATAATTGAGCAGCTAGTAAATATGCACTTTAATTTCTTAATTTTAAATATTTTCCATCAAGCACAAATGTACTTAAGTTGGTATGTCCAGAGGAATGATGGAACTTGCATTAGCAGGGTCGATTCAGATTAAAATATGGTTTTGCTGGTTTTTTGGGTTTTGGTTTTTGGGGTTTTTTCTCATATTTTTGTTTGGAACCTTGGGGCGTTTCTGATTCTGCAGATAATGCATGTATGTAAAACTTGCATGTTTCCAGGATCAGGATTTTTACAATAAAAGATCTCTCCCCTTCATGTGGCATTAACTTTGGGCTAAAATCAAGGAGTAGGACTTAGACAGGATCAAGATCTCAGCAACAACCTCCCTTGCAATTTAATGGAAGGCTCATGTGTGTGAAGTCTACCATAAGGGCCTTAATTGCGTTTTCTTACTTGTACATATAGTAATCATCTATGCAAATTGGCATTTTCCTAGTTAGAGTGGGTTAATGCTTTTCAAACATCCCTTGGACTTTCTCTTGTGTATCTGCGTGGGTACATGTGTTGGGCACAAATAAAAAATTGGAGTTTAGTGCTGTAGAGCCATTATATCCAGCTATTTTGACAGGAGGTCAGGTGGAATTTGGAACCTGACTACAGCAGGAAAGGGTGGAAGAATTTGCAGTTAAACTTCAGGCTGTTCAAGGAAGATATTCAGACCTAAAAATTCAATTCTTCTCCAAGGTGCAAGAGGGTGAGTAACTCTGCAGCCCTCACACAAAAAACCATTCACACTTTGGAGATCCATGCCCAGGCAAAATAGGGTGAGTAAAATATGCAGTGTCTCATCAGCCTTAAGAAGCAAACAATTTAAATACTATTTGGATACAGTGTGGCATTGGCAATCCATTTTGAAAAGTCCCATTTTTTAGCTGGTAGACTAAACAGCGTAATGTTTATAAATGGGAAACCTCAATAAGCTTTCTTGTTAATCTTGGTACAGCAGAGGTAAGAGCTTGTTTCCAGTTTGTGTAAATAAAAGAGTAACCCTTATTCAAGCAAATTATAATGGGGTAGAATTTGGAAATAAATGAAGCAATCCAACCCCAGATTTAATTCTGATGTGACACCATCACTACTGCAGGTAAATAAATACCTAACAGTGTGAATAAATACAAACTTCTGTATTGTGACACTTCACAGCAGAAGGAATATTCCACAGAAGGAATATTCCTTGTATGGTATTCAATATGAGTAAACATACCACAATCTGGTCTTAAAACAGATCTTTTCTTCCATATGTTCCTATTGTTTCCATATGCCCTTTCAGTCCGCTGAAAGCAATATAAAAACTAAGCCTGAGAAATATACTAATTGATTGTAAATATTTAGGCAGAAATTTATATGCATATTGACATATAACTAATAGATGTACTTGTATATACATACAGATTTGCATACCGTGTGTTATGCATACACACACCCGACAAGTCTTGACTATTTTGTTAGTATTGGTAACAAATGTCAGTCATTTCAGTATGGATATTATCTGTGTAACAGATGGGTACCCAAGACTTTGTTGACAGGATGTTAGCACTGTTCAAATATTTGTTCTTTAGGGCATGCCATGGTCTTTTGACGTCAAGAGAAGTGAGTTAAATATGTTGGGTTGACATATTGCTACTTACTGGAGGAAAAATATCAAGAAACACTACACTTTGCAATAATGAAGTACCCGTTTAGAATGAACTATGCTGCTACTGACGTGTGTATTTATAAATAAAAGAATGATCCAATGAAGAATCCATCCATCTTTCTCTTTGCCATCTTTAAATGGATTGTGCCACAAGGGTTGGGTTTTTTTTGTTTGTTTTTTTGGGTTTTTTGAATGTGCTTACACTCAGTGTAATATTTTGGAATCCTACCACTGAAATTAGTAGTGTCGTTCAGACATGCTCAGCTATTGTTCTGTAGTCATTTGAAAGTAAAGAAGTGGCTGGCATTGATAATTCTTGATTTTTCTCATCTTTCTTTCTATTGATAAGTTTATTTCAAAGGCTAAATGGTGTGACTTTGAAAAGCACTTACTACTGATTTGACACTCTCCATTGAAATCATTAGTGATCTTTGACCAGAGTTATTTGGGTCAAAGTTAGGCTTACACTAACTTCTTTTAGAAACTTTACTTAATGGATAGAGGATGAAAATCAGTTCTGTCCAGAGCGTGGTTTTTGTCAGCTGGATTGCTGAGAGTTGTACTTCTGAGTCCTTGAAAAGTGAAATTTTATTTCAAGAAATAGAATTGCCCTGTTATTCTGTGTCCTCATCCACAAAATTTTTGTTGCACCTGGTGAAAAACTATGGGTCTTTTACCTATCCACAGTTCTTTGTCCTCATCAAACCACCTGTGAGTGATATGAGGCCCTTTTCCCTGTACAAGCCTATCAGTAGAAATCATTGTTACATTGACTGTCAGAACTGAATCCTTGCCCAGAGATTTCTGTCATTTCCAGAGGCTGTGGGAAGAGCATTCACTCACCTATCAAGCCGAAGCCCTTTAATAAAAACATTTTATTTAAACGAGTAAGTAAATATATTGCTACTAAATGTCAATCAAGTCTAACAGATCATGGACCAACATAGCATTGCTGGTAATTAAAACATTGGATGGAGCATGAGTAACAGCTTTTTTTAAGATATTTAGATTGCATGTTAAGGTATGATATCATTGACAGATGTATCTTAGATGAATGCCAGGACCTATTTATGTTTATCAGAGACTGTATGATACAACTGTTAATATCACAGAGCCTACTTAGCTTTGGACTCAGGCCTTGTTACGTGACATGTCAGCCTACCTGGTGGGCTTTCTGGATTAGTATTTCCAGCCTGTTCTGACTTCATACCATTGATTCTTCAGTTAGGGGTAATCAAAGGTCATTAATAGCGAAAAGTTCACTTTAATTGACCCATCAACTCATTTTAATTATGGCAATATAAAAGAGTGTCAGGTGCTAGACCCTTATACGAAGATGTAGTTAATATGCAGATTCATCCTAGCAGTAATACTGCCTGGATCCCATTAGCTCTAGCTAAGGGCCACAGAAGAGTTTCTTATTTTATCTCTCAAGCTGAAGAAATAGGGGAAAAAAGACTGGTAGAAAAAAAAGGTTCTACAAAGAAAAGTCATACTCAGCAGAAATCTTGGGCTGTTCTTTTATACTTGTGCTTTGTATACAGATAGAAACATGCAGATAAAACTCCTCTGTGTTAGAAGCACCAATTATAGAAATGATACCCTTGAAATTTTGCCATGCTAGAAGCTTGTCTACGTACACTGAATAAAGAGGATAATCTTTTGCTTTTCCATTTCGCAGTGTGCTAGTAACTTTTCTTAATCCATAGGAACCCAAAGTTCACTGTCTGCTGATAAGGTACCACAAGAGCAATAGAAATGCCAAATTTTTGCATACTGCAAGAGATCTCAGTACTGAAAACCGATCTTCAATTTCATTCTCCTGAAAGCCTTAATCTCATACATACCTTTGAACTTTTAATGACTTTCCTAAGAATAATGTCCAAGATAACAAGAAAGGGAATAAAGTAGGAGCAAAAAATGTCAGAGAAAGAATTTTTTTCATGTTCATCTGTGGACTGCCATATATTTATTTTTTCCTTGAGATAGGAATACAATTAGTATTGGTATTTAGGGAGCTGTTTGGTTGGCAGCCTTCATAGACTTAAAAAAAACTAGGTGTGCTTTACTGAAACGTACAATGCTAAAGAAGATGAATACAGACCTTTTCAATTTTAAAACAGTTATATTGGCAGGAAGACTCAATTAATGTTCTTTAACTATTACACTCTTTATATAAACTATTTCCAGACTGAATAACTCAGAAACATGAAAGAGTTGTTCATTGGTTCTGTTCACAATGTTCAGTGTTTTACAAATTTACTAGTCATTTGTGGTACCTCAGCTTCTCAGTATTTCACTGAAGACCTGTCAAACTGGTTGCTTTTTCCAAATATTGTCAAACTCCTGCCTCCTGAAAATAAGGCCCCCAGTTAGAAACTGAACAGTGAAGAGAGATTATGTGTAGCTTGAAAATATTACACATTTTAAAAAGCTTTCATAGATGTAAAATAAATCTTAAAAAAACATAGAATTCAATATTGTATCCTACTAAATATTAAATATGCTAGGATTTTTAAACATAGAAGTTAGCATAGTATACTACATGTAAAAAAAAGTTATCTGCTAAGCAGTTTATCTTAAAAATAAATCTTCTATATCTTGAATGCAAGATGTAAGGGTTAAAAAGGTATTCTTTAAATCTGATCTATGAACTGATTTACCCCTTCTGGGTAAGGTTTCCATTATCATACAAATAAATGTGTCTATGTAGATCAATGCTTGTGGTATCTCTGGAGGGGTTTTTTTGTTGGGTTTTGGTTTTTTTTTGTACTTTTGCAGAAGAATGGCTCTGTGCAATCACAGCTAACCCCTACAAGGATACTGGCATCTCTATTATCTGTACAGTGAGTGTGATCATTAACTGCTAGCCGGGAAGACAGCAGTAGAAAAATCAATACAACTTTGGTCAGAGGAAAAATAAGCCAGGGGTGATAGTTGTGGGCATGATCCTTCTGCAAATGACATTTTGTCCAATGTCTGAGTGGGGGCAACGCATAGGTGAATGATGCAAATGCAACAGAGAGGGGAGATAAAAATCAGTTCTAGGATTTACCAGACATAAAAAAAATTGTTGGAAGTGACCCAGTGGAACACATCTGGACCTTCCACCAGGGCCTGTAATATCATATGAAACTGACAAATGATCACCAATGGAATGATATTTAGAAATGTCCTTTCCATTCCCATGGTGTCCGTGTCACCAGGTGGTGTAAATATAAAACATGAAATTTAGCCAATCAGCCTAGCTCTCATCTGATTTGCTGAGAAGCACCCCGTGCTCTCTCAGACCCTGGTGAAATGCAAAAGTGTTGCCACATAAAGATCTGATTCACCTGATTTCAGTTATTAATATCCACTTAGGCTTTTTCAGTAGTTAATGGGAATGGGATGTCTGATGTCATTCTCTGAAGATGCCTGGATATCCAATGGCTGCAGGGAATGGTTAACATACCTGACATACCTAGGTTTAACATACCTATTAGTTCAGCTTAGCTATAGTCTTAGTCTACATATTGTAGTTAAGTGAGATAAAAATACACTGAAAGGCTCTGATCTCCCCTCCTTTTCTGGTTTTTCACCTAAAAGTTGTACATAGAGCTGAGGTTACTCCTCTGAACCAGGCTCAGAGGACAACTCATCCTATCTCAACACGTATGTAATAAAATCACACACTGCAAATGCCTTTCTCTCTCCCTGTTCAGTGTTTACACAACTAAGATTAACTGCTGGAGTAGCTGTCAAAGATGAGAGTAATTGAGAAAAAAATTGTCCTGAATTTTCATGCTTTCTTCTCTGCCAAACCAACAAATATTGGTTTATTCAGTTGGAGAATGCTGTATGATCCCAAAACAATGGCAGTCTGAGATAGGTTATAGATAATAGATAAACCCTGTTATTAAACAAACATTAAATTACTCCGAAATTATGTTGGAACTATAAACAATATATTAATTTAAAAAAAGATTTAAAGAATTTTAAAAGGTCTGCTAAATCATTTGACCAATTCTAATCACATAGAGAGAGTGGGACAGAAAAATCTGCTGCCCTCTAGTAAGTTTACAGAACTCAGTCAATTATTTTAAGGATTTCCCAGGAACTGATTGCCAGAGCATCTGGACATCTTACAATAAATTAAAAGCAAATATTAATTACACAACTATCCATTCAGATGGCTCAATGCACTTTAGCTGCCTTTTATTTGTCTCACAAAGGACCAACATACTGACACGTTAGTTAATTGAATGCTTGATTAAACAAGTAAACCTTACACTACACTACAGCCTGCCAAATTTAAATTCTGGTGGCCTGCCAGAGGAATAGTTTTTCTCAGTGAGAACCCTGCACTGGTATCTTAGAAAATGTTAATTTGATGGCTCATTCTATGAGATTATAACTTTTCTGAGGTGATAACAATGTGAGAGGTGTTCTAATGCACATAATGTAATGATATGAGAGATGATTTCCACAACACGAAGTTTTAAATATTTTTAATGAAATCATCTATCATTTCTGAGCACATATTTACAAATTCCTGTTTTGGGCTAATTACAGCAGATTCTGTTAAAAACAAACAAACAAACAAACAAACAAAAAAAAAAACCAACCCAATACCCCAACAGATGCATTCTGTATTTGCTGAAAACTCTTAGGTGATTTTTAGGTGATTTATGGCATTGGTCTTACCTTAATCTCGGGTAGCATACATGGAGACAGAAAAAGAAGACATGGATAAATACTACAGATTACATTTGAAATTATGCTTTGTGTTAGCAGAAAGAAGCTCATAATCCTCTAGAACATCAGCTAGGTAACCTTACTAGTAAAGGCTTTATAATGTTCTGTTTTTCTATAGATGACAAGGTGTCCAGCCATCCAGATATATATTCACTTGTCTTCATCAAAACTCAGTTAGATAGTGTTAGTGATAGTCAGTACAACAAGGAGACAGCAGATTGCTTTCAGGAGGCTGAAGTGTAAGATATTAATGTAACCACTTGTGATTGAGTTAGCACACTTTAACTGTTACCCAAAGAAATTACAAAAAAATATTTGAAAGTGATTTAAGACATTTTACCAGAGCTCTGAGAAAGGTCCTGATGTTAAACTAATGTAAGCTGAAGAAAGGTGAAACTAAGACAGAATTAAAGGCAGGCAGAAGACCCAAGTTTGACACCCTTAACAACGCTGTAATTCCTCAAGTGATTAATCATTGTATTTTGCTCTTATGTTCAATGATATATTCATTAACCAGATTCTTGTTTAGTCATTTGCAAGTAGAGGAAGTAGTTTGCTCTTTTGTAGCATATAGTGCAGTTCACTTTCTTGCATCGTCTGCAAAATTTTATTTAAAAGAATTCATGCAACTCCCACAATCTCCTGTGCTTAATTCCTGTGGATTATTGGAGATGTCTGTGGCTCATGAGGGTGTGCTGGCACACAAAGTAGGTGTTCTATGACATCCACGTACGAATGGCAAAGATATTAACTTTTTTGAGGATTGGACATGGTTATTCAAGTGATTCCACTCTTACGGTTCAAAATCAGTTCAAAATCACTAGTTGGGGACTTGTCAACTGAAAAGTGCTATAAGAACTCCATCTTTCAAGGTTTGAAACTGCCAGTTTCTATTAGAGGCAACGTCAAATTCATTTCCCCATTTGTGTCTAGTACTTTTGAACAAATTGCCTTCCTATCCTCAAACTTCAAAGTTTTACAGTAGCTGTTGCTTTTCTTCAAAGGAAAGATAATCTTAAATGTTTTGATGGCAATGCCATTTCATATTCTGTCAATGCAAATCTCTTTGACAAGACTGGTGACCTGCGGGTGAGTGCTCAGGCAGCAGGTGGTAAATCATTTGTCCTCCTTGTCATGTTCTTAGATATGCTCGTTCCACTCACAGAAGTGGAGAGAAAGGCCACAAACTTTCAAAGACAGTCTTGTAAAATCACAGAAACAGTCACATCTTTGTCTTTTCTAAAGTAGAAATGCTGTTATTTCCCAGGTACCTTGTTCTTGGTCTGACAGTCCCTTGTAATATAGACAGTTCCTTAAAATATATCATTATAACATATAATACATATATTGTATTATATATTATATATAATGCTTGATATGCTTGAAGTCCTGCCTTTCCCCACTGTCATGAAGCTTTGAGTCTGATGAAAATGCAGTTACAAATGGTTTTTTGTTACAACTTGATATGTGCAATTTTGACCCAGGCTGGATGGTTACAGAAGTCATTCTGATGTGGACAGTATTTATTTTGCCCATCAGCATTCCGACTTTCATCACCTGTACAGTCACCCACCCCTGGAATAGTGTGATGGATGACATCCCAAATACAAAATTCGTATCACTGTGCAGAGATCACAGAAAATTCAGTAGCATTAAAAAAGGATGA
Source organism: Petroica traversi (assembly GCA_025920805.1). Taxonomy (NCBI): domain Eukaryota; kingdom Metazoa; phylum Chordata; class Aves; order Passeriformes; family Petroicidae; genus Petroica; species Petroica traversi. The sequence continues at coordinate 6,014,719 of JAHLSL010000038.1, forward strand.
TGTTCTTGGATTCAGTTATAACACCATCCTTGAATGCCAACGTCCTATATTCCCGGACCTTTTCCAAGTGCTGTTCCATACATATAAATAAGAAGCAATTGAATAAAATACATGGACATAATCTGGAGCAGTAATCAGAACCCAAGCCTGCCTGGAGAAGCTGGAAGAGTTCAAGCCAAAGCCCATCAAAGTCAATACACACTCTTTCATCTGTTTCAAAAGGTTTTGAATGAGGGCCAGACTGGCTTCTACAGCTCTCTCTAGACTCAATTTGTTCATGGCTATAGTCTGCCTGTAGTTGCCATGGCACAGAACATGAAACTACTTAAAATGAGGGAGACATTGAAGTGCTAATGTTGCACAGTTCAAAGTATCAAAGGTGAATTTAAGTAATAAAAAATTCTAGCTACCTCACTGCAAGTTCTTGTCTTCACCTCCTGAATTCTCAGTATTGAATTTTAGTTCATAGCTAACCAATGTAAGACAATGACAGGAAGCATTTGTATATCCTTACTTCACTGCTCAACTGTACTTTTTTCAAGTTTATTGTGATGGTCTATGCTCTGATTGATCAGATGCCATAAATCACTTTATCAAACCCCATCGAGTAATGACATTTTCTATCTAGAAAGACAGATGAATAAAGGATACCCTGATTAAAAACTGATATGCAGAAATCTTAAATGCTCCCTTCATGAATTTCAGAGTTGACTGAAAATTATCGAGTGAAAATGGCTGCCTGAGAAATTCCAACACCACTCCATAGTTACTGCTTCAGTTATTCCTCAAGAAGGATAGAGAAAGGGTCAGAGATAAAGCCATGATTGAAACTGAAATATCATTTCACAGTAATATAATTTGTGCCAGGTCTTTATTCACAGGCTTGAATTTTACTGTTTTTAACATTACTGGTAAAATGTACAAATATATTTAAATAATCTCATCTTGAAATAAGAAGTGATAATAACTATTCTTGGAAAGATGTAGTAGTTAGAATTTAGTTTATTAAATTAAACTAGTTATTCATTCATTAATTTACTCATTAGGAGTACACATTAGAAATACTTCAGAAATCCTCATTACTTTTATGAAAACACTTTTTCAGTTGTAAGTAGATATAATTAGTTTTATTTCCAGCTTGCATTTGAAGATTAGAGCATTTTAATAGGTAACCAAAATAAATCTATTTTCTCATGCTTTTAGATATCGCATTAAACTTCTGCTGATCAAATTGTCTTTTCATAAGTTCTTCAGAAAATATGATTATGTCTTGATTTGGACAAATAATGGTGGTTGGTTGGTGATTCTGGTCATGTTATCAAAAAGCAAACTATGTGAGTATTCATACATGATCTTCAAAGTTTACTCTTTTATTCCATCAGGCATAAGCAGCAACCAATGGCACAGTAAAATCTGTTTGGATTTTGATGTTGGACTTTTTTATGCCACATGACAGTAATTTACATTATGTTTACATCAAAAAAAAAAAAAAAAAGGAGAAACATCTGCTCCAGTAATGCTAGTTCCTGGACTCTTCATAAACAAGTAGAAGTACTTTTAAAATATTATTTGTTAAGTTTCCTATCACCATCCAGTTTAATATAGAACAGTGAACAGCACAGTGCCTGCTTAAGATTCTGAAGCAGCCATACCATCTGCTCTTTGATTTAGCAGAAAACATGAGACCAGACTACATTTTGGGATTTATTGTGAGTCCTCATCCAATAGTTCTCTTCAGAGGTCTGCATAATCCACTTGGTCAGCTCATTTGGCTTCTCAGGCTCTAAAATGCTGCAGATGTCAGCTCTGCAGTCAGCCTTACAATTCATGATTCAGAATGACTTGCATCAAGACAATGCTCCATTGTGGAACGTCAAATTAGAGCTGAATTTTTTACTTCCATACACCTGCATTCAAGTTCTTTTTTTTTAGGAGTCATAGTATTTCTCTGCTGGAGGAAAGAAGGAGGCAGGAGCGAGAGAAGTGAGAAGCAGAGTAACTGTAACTTTTATGCTACACAATCCAGAAGCTTTTCTTGGTAGAAGTGGTGGAATAACAATATCAGTTCTAACGAAGACACCAAAATTATTGAAGAAATGAATTAATGGAGCTTTTTGGACCAATAACAGAAGTGGAATGGCCACCAGACACTGTTTCCTATCAATACCTATTTTTTCATGGAAACTCACTTTTGCCTGTTATGTTTGCCAAGGTTGCTTATTTTCTCTTCCTCTGTGCATGTGTGCACGCGTCCTTATCTTTTGGTTCTAGAAGACTCTAGAAGAGAAAAAAAAAAACCCAAACAAACAAAAAAGGAGGTTGGCTGTAAAAATAATCCTGACTTTTGTCTTGACCCTAGATTGTTCCAAAGCTGCCTTAGCATACTGAAGTATTGATATCAACAGCAAATGAAAAAACAACCCAAACCAAGCCCTTGGCCCCATCTTCCCCACCCTGCCCTGACACCCATTTTTTTATTCCCAGGGTCTACAGCTTTACCTGCTAAAGTCAAATAGATCAGAGAGTAATCTAGCAGACAAACAAATGAATTTTGAATAAATTTACTACTCTGAAGGTCTTGCTTGTCCTCAATTCCTATAGGATACCTCAGACACTGACAGCAGATGGGAATCAGGCAGCAGTGGGTGAAATTTTTGTTGGAGAAAATGAAAAGGGAAATTAAATCCTGTCCTCTGCTGCAGAAATAAAACAGTGCACTCTCTCAGGGTCATTTTAAAGTTAATGTCAGCTGAAAATCTGAGCATGACTATATCAGCCATTGTAGAGTACTGAGAATTAGAGTCTTAGCTTGACCATAGTGATTATTCATGATTTTGTGGCACCAATGGCTTAATATAAATTTTATATATCTGTGTAACTGAAAGGTAGAAACTATTAAGGGCAGGGAGATAAAAGTCTTAAGAATTTATCTTTTCTGTTTCCCTCTGTAGGTACACAAAGCAAATCAACAAATAAACACTAGACACTTCCCTAGGTTATTAATTTTTTGCTTTGTCCAACTGTATTCCCTAAACTGGGATTTGTCTTCCTTTGATCAATGAACTTTTGAGTCTGTAAACTGAGTTTAAAATTTCAAACCTTAAAATCAAAATTTTATAGTATTTACAGAATGCATTTTTTTTCTCACTAGATTAATCCATGTGTTTTTCTAACTCACTAAGCCATCTTTTAGTGACCAACACCAGAGGCTGTAAAGAGAATATGCAGATATTTATCTTTTTCTCTTCTAATTTAAAAAAAAGGGCCCAATATCCTTTCCACAACATTAATTAAAATTGATTATAATTCCAAACACCCTGAAGAACTTACAAACATCCATTCCTTCCTTGTTTTCCATTAAGTTTCTGTCTCAGCATTTGCCATTTTTTGAAATCCTCCCTCCATTTCTCACGTAAAATCAATTCTTGTTCTATGATCCAGCAAGAAGTTCCCAATCTACTTTCGATATATTACTAATGATTTTCTATCCTATTTTTTTTTCCTTATGCTAAGGAAGGGAAACATTGTGGTTTTATTATGAGTTTTTCTAGGCCTAATTTTTATGACTGTCTTCTGAGTCCTTTCATTAAGTAAAACTTTTTTTGTGCTTTCAGGATACCTGATACAAGGCTCCAAATATTCCTTGCTAATTTGGGACACAGGTTTGTAGAAAGACATTGTAAAGCTCCCCGTATACTCAATGATATTTTTTATACCACTTAATATCTTCCTTGGTTTAAAAGCAGATTTGCTTAAAGAAAATTCTTACTTACTCTTAAAATCTTAGGAAAATTATTAAGATTTCTCCCAGGTGTTACTTTTCTCCTATATATTATAAAGACTTTTGGCAGGACTTCAACAGTATGACACCAATTTAGGGCCAGTAATAAAAGGACAGCTTATGTGTTTTGGAGAGGTATCTTACACAGTTACTTTAAGCAAATTATTTCTTTGCCCTCAGAGTCTATCTGCCACCTCACGTTGTAAAACTTTAAACTCAAAAACCTAGTAAAATACTGATGAACTTTCAGATTGTTTCCAGATAAGGATTTTTTTTTCTCCCACAGCAGTTCAAAATATTTTGAAGTTTAATTTTCAGAGGAAAGCAATAAATGAATTGCAGGTTTTCAATTATTAAATGTTTAAATAAGCTGTTTGGCCTCAATCCCAAACGGCTGAAATAATTCAGTGTTACAGAGCAATTAAAATATTATAAAGTCATAAATAAGAGTGTGGCAAACTTGCCACATTAATTTGAAAGATTTTCTGAGATCGCTTATGTAGCACTCTACCAGATCTACTGCAAAATGATCTGAAATATTGGGGGTTTTGTTTGAAAAACATCACATAGAGTATTTAATATCTGCTGTCACTTCCTTCCATGATTCTCGGCCTCACAAGAGTGCAACCAAAATTTTGACTTATTGCTTCTTTTGTTGTAGGCTGGTCTTCTAAAGGTTCACTTAAGCCAATGAGTTTTTATTTCTTCTTTCAAATACTGCCAGATACATATATGCATTATCCTATGGTGCTCTGAGGGAACGGGTTGGCCATGAGAAAAATGCAGCATAAGTTTTGAGCTATCGTTAAACAAGTTTGCTGAGAAAAATGGAGGAAAGGTGCTCTTTTACTGCTCCTCTAACTGTAACAAATGATACTGACTGGCACAATGGTGCATTCAGCATGTTGCCAAAGCAGGAAAAGCACAACCTTGGCCAGTTCTGCTCACGTGAACTTAGAAAAAATCCCACCCAGTGCTGGCAAGGGAGTGCCAGAGAGTCACTGGTTTTTCTCTTCTACTTTTCCTGTTATCTGTCTTTGCTCTTCTGTTGATGATCCATAGGGTCAGCTCTCCAGACACTGTTCAGGATATCTTCAGCAATCCCACCAACCAGGAATAGACACACAGCGGTAATTCCATTCAGCTTTCTCTGTCAGACAGGGCTGTGATGCCAAATAAAGAGATGATAAGACACCTTGCTTGGTGAGAAGTGGCGAAGGCCATATTATGAGTATATAAAGACTTTTTAATCTAAAAAGTCTTTATATACTCATAATAAGTCCATTACACTTATGGACCACCAGAAAACTGTAGGCTCTCCACAGCAGACATCTGGAGTTCTTAGGCTCTAAACACTTGGGAAAAATCTTGCATATATTCCAGAGAGAACATTTCAGATTTTGTCCCAGGAAAACTCTTAACAAATAGCACATTATGATCTTTATATACCACACACTGATAAAACTTTTCATTTATTTAACCTTTGAAATATCCTCCATGTCTCTCCCCTAGATATAATTTGTGAGTTCTGTAGGGAATATCATTATTGAACAATGAGTATTTCTCAGAAAAAGGACAACATAGTGAGCTTGGAGAATAAGCAGCTTTTCAGCTTTCTCTCACTAAAGCACCCTTGTAAATTTTCTTGAACTCTGATAAGAAAAAGACAGCTGCATTCAAGGGGAGTCAGACCGTGTGAGTCACAATGAGCATTTATTCTCTAAAGAAATATTCCCTAAGAAATGAGACAGAAAGCAGCTATTTTACTCTATCATTTGTAGTGGTTCAAAATGTTGGTAGTGCTGGCAAGGACATAACTGCCTGCTAAAAAACTTCAGGGGAGAATAATCTAGTCTTGCCTCAGACATGAAAACATTAGCATTTCAGAAGCAGCATCACTGTGTGATTTCAGTCTAAAAATTATTTCAAGGAGAGTGCTAGTGTCAAACAGCTGGTACGAATAGACAAGTGGCTTACAAGTGTTTTTAAAGCCTGCTCTTCTTTATTCTTTCTCCTCTTCTTCTGGATTCTTAGGGAAATATATTCTTTGTGTCCATTTATAGCATCTAACATGTAATTATCACTAAACTGACTGGCAATCAAATCAGGCTGCCTTAAGTACTCATGAAAACTGTTAAATAAATAAATAAAAGCACAGTCTTCTAAGGAGCAAATTGACAGCACAAGAATAAAGTGAAATTCAGTCATTAGGGAGGTAAATAGAAGTGGAACTTCATTTTATAAAGATTTGTTGTAATCAGCATTATCCACAATTACATAGTAATTTTTTTAAAGTCATAATGACACTACTAATGGCTACAGAACTGAAAGAGCTCAGCCCACAACATACAAAAGCTGACAACTTACTTTTATGCTTTTGTGGGAGTGATGCTGTCACAGGTAGTGGCTAAAAAGCCGTTAGGAGAGTGTGAGCAGCTCTACACACAGGCTGAACATCACTAAAATGTGACATTCCTGTCTCCAGTCATTGAATCTGGTGCAAGTAAAATGTTTCCCTGTCAGCAGAGGAATCAGCTTGTGTTTCCACAGAAGTTAAAGAATATGCCAAGCTGTGGAAGTTTGTAATGTTCAACACTGACTTCCTTTATACTTTGTTCATCCATCTGTGCTCAGAGAACTGCCCATTTTGGGTGTTACACAGTTCTTGCTTTTCCAGGCAAGTGTCAACCTTGATCTGCTGCCAGAATGTCTAGAGGGCTGAACAGCTCAGAAAGGGAGAGGTTTATAGAGATAGCACTAAGTCATGAAGTAAGAATTGGGCAGAAAAATTACTCAGTGCAGGGTTTTAATATCTGGACTATGAAGATATTAAATTTCAGTTGCGGATTGTGAAGAAAATGGAAAATCTAGATCTTCTGTAAATCCATATGGGATCAGTAAGACAACAATGACTGACACATCATTATTGTAACTATTTTCCTCATCATCCCTCCCAGTCTGATGTGAGAAGGCAGACTGATGGCTGAGAGTCACAAACATCTGGACCTGTGGAAAGTAGCTTACATTGGCCACTACCAATGGCTCTGAGTGTGGAGAGATCTATGATGATGCTTTTAGAGACCTGAGTCTTCGTCTTGGTTGCAAAGAGGATTTATACATCTCACATGACAATAATTCAACAGATACGTCTCAGTTTAAACCCTTCAAGACTTTGAAATAGCCTTGGTAGCTCAGCAGGGAATCATATCTTAGTGGGTTTTTTTCCATACTTGAATTATGTCTGCAGAATTTAAAGGGAAAACAATTACATAGAGAGTTATGAGTCTGATCAACAGTTCATGTTAGTGTCTGGCTAGGGAATGGTGATTTAATTTTAATTTTAAAAATTTGTTTATTGTCAAAACTCTTTCCCCTTCAGGTACTTTTTATTAATGTCCTGTTTCTTCTTCTATGCATTTATGAAGATTTAATATCATTACTACATGTTGAGAAAGAATCCTCTCTGTGTAACTCATATAACAAAAAACCCTATAAAATTCAGTGGAAGGGAAAAGATGAAAATCCAGTATTTTAAAACTGTTTGAATATGGAAAGTATCATCATAAAAACAACAGATTCTGGTGACAGGCAAAGCAACACACACATTCACTATTTAAATTAAATGCTTGAAGGCTCTAAGACTCTTCTGCAAATCTTCTGTATGAATCTGGTGGGTGTTTTTAGCCTTTGTAATTTTGGAATACACTCATTCTATTTTTCAATGAAATGGCATATTAATCTACAGAGGATTCTGAGCTTTTTTATGAAAACTAGTGGAACTTAGATGTAAACTACTTTCTGTCTTTTATTTTTGCTAGGAGGACAGAAATAGATCTATTGAGATTTTAGAGAACTGTTGTTTGTAATTATATGCGATTACTATTTACACAATGATTCTTCAAGGGAATTCCATTTATATATGGTTTTCATCTGCCACTGGAAGTGTGTAAATCACTGTGCCTTGCTGCATTGTTGTCAGTCAGCTAGGATGCTGCATAACTCAGTCTTTAGCCTCGGGCTTATGATCATGTTCTTAAAGTTGTCACAAAGCTGTCAACATTAAAACATTTCCATAAGTCTTTTTATTAACTTGTGAATCATTTTGATTTTCCTATAATGTGTACATTACATACATGCATTTTTCCTTCTTTAGTGTTGAAGAATTTTTGTATAAAATACTAAAGATTATCATATTACAGAAAATGTAAAAAAAAAATTAGTCTATGTAGACACGTCCTCTTCTAAAAAGGACTTAAACTTCAAACTAGAGAACATCTCTGAGATTTCAGTCCCTCCACTGTCTGTCAGACTCCTATTCATTTCACTTGAATCAGGCACTTTACAGTTTCTTAATAGACAAAGCAAACAACTTTCCATAATAATACTGCAGAGGCAAAGATTGTATAATGCAATCATGCACATTTATTTTTAAAAGTATATCATTTTGTTCTGTTGATTAGAAGTAAAGATATTCCTAGCAGTGAAACTTGAAATGTAAAAATTGCCCAATTCACTAGTCACTCATCTTCTGAGCCAACTGTTTTGTCTTTCATTCCTTTTCTTTTTTTGGTTATTTAACACACATAATGCTCAAGCCCAGCTGGTAGACTAACTCAAGAGTCCTTTTTTCTGCTGAAAAATAATCATGCAAAACTATCTTTGATGCTTACTGTTTTCCACCAAAGGAGATGAAAACTATTTGCAAATACTCTATCTGCCTAAAATGTTAGCTCAGGTGTATTTTTTGTTATTCTGAGGCTCATGGGAGGTAATGGTCTGCACCTGCACAACTAAAATTAAATCAGTTTTGCTAGTGATGTCAATGAAATTAGGATTTAAAGTGAAGCTAATTCCCTTGCCAGTCCTCATTGCCTATAGTCAAGGGAATAATTCAGGTACCTAATCATAGTTGTGCACTGCTCTTTCAAAGGTTGCAGCATATCTGAGACGTGAGCCTACAGTTGGCAGACATAAAAAAAATATTCTGCAAAAATCCACTCTCTTCTGGAGTTATGGCTGCAAGCCAAGTGGAAATGGTGTCTCAAACAGCACTGAACATCCATATTTCAGAACCTAAAACTCATTGCAGATGGGAAGGACTCTCACCCAAAGGAGAGAGAATCTAGAATTCTAGTTTCTAGAATTTTTCCATTCCACTAAACAGATAAAAAAAAAAAAAAAAAAAAAAAAAAAAGATATGAACAGTATTCTTTGCTTCTCTCCACTGGCTGTAAAGGTAGCCTAGCTGGCTCTTCAGTTAGGTTTTTGGGGTGGTTTTTGTTTGTTTGTTTGTTTGTTTGGGGTTTTTTTGGTTTTTTTTACATTGCTAAAGTTACATGGGGCCTCATGCCCTTGGAGTAAGCTTTACTGGAAATCAGAGAAAATTATCTATGTGTATCTGCCATTTTTATCTGAAAAGCTTGTCTGCCATTTACAATGATCTAAACTCCAAGCAAAAATGAATAAGGTATTTGAGTGCAAATATTTGAACAAGAAGTTTAGTTTGAAATAATTCAAAGTAAAAAAGAGCTGAGTAGTCCAAGCAATTGCAGCACACTATTGAGTTATTCAGAGACAACACAAGTCACAGCCCCCAGCTACAAAGGGTTGCTTTTTTAGCTCAAGCTGTTGCATTTCATGTTCTTAGCTCTTGAGGTTCCTGGTTCTGTCCCTGCTGTATTAACCAAGAGTTCAGCTGTCACACAAAGCTTGCAAACACAAAGCATGGAAAGTAAAACTGAGTTCATTAATGATGATAAGAGGATAAAACTCCCTGTGCTAATGTGCTCTATGGTAATTTTCCACCCAAAAAGGACTACTTTAGATTCTAGACACTCTGTTTTGTGAAAGACAAAAAGAACCCAAGTGGAAGTTTAAAAAGTTTCGCATCTCAAAATCGACAAATTACAATCCTCTTTTCTTAGGATGATATTTTTGCCCTCACTGATGGAAGGCTAAACCCTATCCATCAGTAGGCATATTGACTTCAATCAAACTAACCATAGAGTAAGATATTACCCTACATAATTGGGTAATGTGTGATTTTTGGGCCTTGCATTTAGTTTTTGCTTCTGCCAATAAATGAGATGTGGCACAGTAAAAGCACTGTTTTTTAAGGACCCTCATGTAATCTTTCTAAATTAATTGAATGCTGTGATTTCAATCTTTCTCTTAATGTTTTGTTGAAAGTGAATGTAAACAAATAAGTGTACATAAAATAGTACAAAGATAACAGGAATCTTCTGGAATATTTTTTTGCTCTGAAAACTGCAATTTAGGGTTATTCACAATCTTCTTAATGGGTCTATCTTTAGAATACTTTTGGAAGCTATTTTATTAATAGAGAACGAAAACAGAAACATATCTAGTTTGTCTTTGCAGGGAATAAAAGCATGAACTACTGCAGGAAAGTGCAAATTCAATGAATCTTTATGTAGACACCACTCTGAGGAACAGCAGAATCTGTAAGCCTAAGCCATTCTGCTCTTGCTCCACACCTCTACTGTCAGCTGGGTCAGGAGCCTGCTTCACAAAGTGTGAACTAATCTCTTTCTCCTGCCTTAACCATAAAGCTGTGGAGAGAGGTCTTCAAGAAGGGTATTATTTTCCCCTTCCTTAATTTTCTCTAACTACCTGGAACTTTTATTCTCATTCATTGCCTCAATAACACTCATATCCACAAATGGCCCAGGGCCTTTCTGTGTTGACACAAAATGTGAAGCATGAGGAAGCAATCCTGAGCAATAAACAGCCTGGTTTCAGACAAGAAGCAGTAGGTTGCTGTACAGCTGACTAACATTGGTCTGTGGCCGTCCTTGAATGGAGGACAAGTCATGACACTAGCAAGGCAATGCACAGAAAACCAAAAAGAGCAGGGGCAAAAGAAGAAAATAACACTGGCAAGGATATTTTCTTTTTAGCTTTTTCTAAAGAAAAATAAATAAAATTAATGGAGGCAATGTGCCCATATCTATCCCTTGAAACTCTTATATACTGCTCCTAGGAAGCAGTAAATTGTTCTCTTTCTTACTCTCTTTTGTAGTTTGTTTCTTTTTTTCTCTCCCTCTCTGTCTCTGCCTTCCCCCCTTTGGTTTTTTGTTGTTTTTTTTTTTGCTTAATGTTCAGTCGTAGCTGCTAATAATTAAAATTCATTGCTCTGTGAATGCCTTCCAATTAGTGATAAATGACACTTCACACATTTGCTACTTGTTTGTTTAACAGCTGCCACTCCTCAATATGTATGTTGTAGATATCTGGAGAAATGCCATGTTTGTGTTCTGTACAGTAGCAGGTTTGTTTTCGTGTTAAAATTATGTTTTTGAGGAGCATTGTAATGTTCTGTTTATGGTCATTCACTGCCAAATTCAGGCACCAGATACTTACATTATTTTCGCTTTCAAGAGATGACATGACAGAAATAGCAAGACAATAAATCACAATTATACTGCCTGAGTAAACATCAGAAATGTTGATTACAGCACAAGGATAGTAGCCTCCTCCTTATTTGCTGAAATATATTAGCCATCCATACACAAAATTTTGATCTCACATTTAAAATCTTGAATAAATTTAAAATAGGATTATTTAAGGCTTTTTAAAGAATGAGTTGTTGTTGGGAGAGGAGATAATAAAAATTCTTGGGTTTGAAGTTAAAAAAATCAGTAACATTCTTCGCCTGGATAGTGCTGAAATTTCCTAACTTAAATAAGAAGAAACTCAACCACTGTAGAGATCCTTTTGGGGTCCATTTTTATCTGCTATATACACGTGAAGGTACATATATTTCATTATAAACACATTATAATTCATGCATACAATTACTTTAAAGTTGGAATACACTCTTCATTTTTTACTTATGATTTCTCAGTTAGTACAGATTTGTTTTTGTCTTAGCCATTGTTCTTAAAATTACTTTTCCTTCCCTTATTAAACAAAGACCTAAATAAATTCCACAGTCTGAAATATTTGACTTGACACTGTCAATATTGCCTTTTGTAGATCAAGGCTGTGATCACTGAGGCCTCAAAATCAAGTTATGAAGCATCACTGAAAGATTTCAAAGTGTTTGCTTCCTGTTTCTACTAAATGAGTTTGAGTTCAGCAACAACTTTCTTTTTCTACCTTTCCGTTTTGCAAAAAAATATGCAGAAACTGTACTTTTGATCAAATAAATAACATAAACAGCTGTAACTAAATCCTAAATTTAGTGTTTATAACTCTAGTGCATAAGGCTTTATGCTCCAGATTATTCTGATTACCTTGAATAAACAGAAAGTTACTTTTGCGGAGCTGATCCAAAGCACTTGGATCCACTTGTGATACTTCTGGCTTCTAATTACTTTATAGATAGAAGTTATTCAGCCCAATGTAGGACACTGAAGATAAATGCCTAAATTTGGGTCTGATGCTTAAAAAAAAAAAAAAAAAACAGAAAAGAAGAAAAAAAAGAAAAATAAAAGTATAATTTGGAAAATATTGTGTAAAGATTTTTGAAATGCATTCTGTCAATGACTTACACTTGAATAACAAAATAAGAAGCCTGATAGAGAATCTGTAGCACAAATAGGGGATCAAAAATAGAAAAAGTGTTCACTAGCTCTTTTGGTAAAATTAAATATATAGATATTTTCAGATCAGTATGCACTAAAAATAGCTAAGAGAATTTGACAGATTGGAGTTTGTTTATATGTGGGCAGAAATGAGTGTAGAGCTAAATTCAGAATCAATTAATAAATTGAAGATAAACAAGTTTCAAGGACCACATGGAATCACTCAAGAGTCCTAAATTAACTTAACTATGATGAAATACCTCATATTTAGACATTTGAAGCTCTAACGGTGATTGGTAACTATTACTTGCTGGTAGCTGAATTTGGTAATAGAATAAGAAAATAACCTTTAAGAAAAGGTTTGTGGGCTGGTGCAGGCAGAGACAGGTGGAAAAGTAGGAAGATGTTAAATGGATAAATATGATATACAGATTTCAATATCAATAACTAAATGGCTTTCTTGCAGAGGAAAGTTGTCCCTCACAGACGTATAACATTTGCAATTAAGTGAAATAGAACATGAACATGGGTGATCCATTCACACTTTTATACACAAGGCTCTTACAAGCTTTTCACAACATTCTAGTTAAAAAACGTTCTTAGAAAAATGAATTATCATTGGTCAGAAACAGGTTTCACTTATTGATTAGTAACTCTTTAAATAAGAAAATAATTTCAAGAAAACAAAACAAAAAACCAATCACCGAGGAAGAAGGTACTGGAATTAGGACATGGATTCACTGTATCAATACAAGTAAAGATAATAAAACTAATTCCACTACAGACATGAAGTGGTGACAAAGTTTGCTGATGATACACAGCTATTCAAGAAAGTCAATGCTAACGCTAATTACAAAGTTATAGGAGTGAAAGGGTAATAAAAAATATAAAACATTTGCTGATGACAAATGAAAAGCAATAAACATGGGGAAAACAATATAAAATGCTAGGTTCTAAATAAGCTTTTATCAGTCAGAGGACAGAATTTTGGAGTTATTGTAGATATTTCTTAAGGAAATGCCTGCTTAAACAGATTTCAAAAATGAAATATAAAGTTAAGAAATTTTTAATATAGCAATTGCAAGCAAAACAGAAAATATTATTTCCACTGTGTGCAGCTGCATCCTGTGCTCTGCATACAATATTTCTTGAAGGATAGACCAACATTAAAAAAGCTAACATAAATAAATAAATAAATAAATAAATAAGAAAGCAAAACCAATGTATATAACTATTTCAGAGTCTTTTAGTGGGCTACATTAGAAATCCACTTCAGCATCTACCTAAAACACTTCTGTAAGGAGCTGGACTGAGTCCAGTATTTCTAATATGTTCTCTTTTATTTTATTTTTTTTTTTGGTGGAATCATTAGCAGTGTCAAGGGAAAGAGAATAAAGAGTTCATCCAAAGGCTGTCTGAAAACAGAAAATAATAATTCTTAAGTCATCATACTTAAGGGGGAATCCATCTGTCTCCTGTGACTATCCAGAAAGGCTGAGCAGACTTTTGCCCTAACTAAGGAAAATAATTCAAGGTTTTCAAAGTTGGGCAGCACCGTGAAGTCCCTTCACCTTTATTTATATCAAAGATGAGCTTGTTAACATCAATTTTCATCATTTTAATTAAGAAAAATTGATTTTTTTCTTTCCTAGTTAAAAAATGAACCAAATGTGTTCTTAAGCTTTCCAAACTGTTTCACTCATTCAGTGTAGGGATACATTTCTTATACTCTGAATGGATTAATTCCTGAGTAAACTGCAAACTCTTTTATACTAAAAACACTGGAGCAAACTCAACAGGGCCTTCTTAGCAATAAATTAATTGAAAAGTGACAGACATAAGCTCAGTGTATTCCAGAGCTAAAGGTCACCATGAGAATATTACTTAACTTCTCCTCTAATTCGATAAATGGCTCTAATGGGAGTTACAGTGGGTCCCAAAATAGGAATATTTTTGCAGTGGGGGGGCATTATTTCAGTGGAGTGTTGAAAGCCAAATATTTGCAGCGAGTATTTGATGTATCATCAGTTGCTAGAAAAAAAATTCTTTGCAGCACAAAAATTAGGTAATAATCAGCTGTCTAATATTCATGTGAACAGCTTGCTTGAGCACAGTACAAAAGATATTCAGGGGACACAATCCACTGAAGTTTCACTGACTATAATATTTCATACTGATATCTGACAAAACAACCACAAAACTTCTTTCAGTGAAAGGTTTACTTTTAAATGGTGGATTTTTCCTCCACAGCTTTAATCATGCTTCATTCAAATTCTTCTTGGAAACCTGTAGGATTGCTCTTGGGTCCACGTACTGCTCTTCTTATCCATTTAGGATCTCACAGAATCGTCAACAATCTCCCACATGCCAAAGCAAATTGGCCATATGTATACCAGAAAAGAAATTTGCTTTTAAATATCCTCTTGATCTAGAGAACAAGCATCTTGAAATCATGATCTGCCAGAAAAAAAATATTCCAAATCTTCTGGGCTGGCCAGGAAAATACTGAAAGCACAACACAGAAGTCTACTGTATGATACAGGTTGGTTAAATAATCAGGGGAGCTTGTTACTGGCACTGAATGTTGCAACTTAGTGAAGTAAATAAAATACAGTCATTTGGGAAAACCCTGCAGGCATCTAAAGGTTACAGAAAATAGTCCCAGAGTCAAGTGCCAGACTGTTTGAAGATAAGGTGGTTTATAAGTGGAAGATAAGTGGATATAAGTGTTTGAGTAGTTGACACAATAAAAAATTATTTCTGACAGTTATTCCCATAAAGAAAGGGGGAAAAAATATATCTGTGACATTCAGTATGGCATAAGGTCATGTTGCATTAATTCTACCATGCTAATACTGTGTGTCATGATGAGCATGGTATAAAGTCAGGGTCATCATGGTAGCTCCATTCCTCTGGTTGTACCTTGGGGAAGAAGGAAAAAAAAAAAAAAAAGAGGGGAGTCTTAGGAGAATTTTTGAAGCTGCAATTAAACAAACGTTAACCTCTAAAAATCATATTTAATTTCAATTAAAAAGGAGCATGAAACAGTGATAGTGTGAAATTTTGCAGCAAAAGGCAAAATTATACAAATTGTAGTGACTTCTCCAATCTGCTTTATCCTTCAGGCATGCAAAATTCAATTTTAGTGAACAAAGTTTTAGCTCCTCTAAGGCAACGCAAGCATACTGGGAATTAGATCTGTCATCCACAAATGTCTTAGAACAGCTGTGGGCAAAATCAGAAAGTGCTCAGGTAATCAGAGTATTTCAATATTGCAATAGTTATTGATGGAACACACTGAATCTATACATTTTCTTTCCTTGGACCTATACCACGATGTTTTATCCCACTTTAGCCCCTTACATTTACCTCTGACAGCTCTTCATTCTTGAGGTGGCAAAATTCAGTTCTGTCTACATTGCTTTGAAAACTTAAATCAGCTTTTTAGAGTTACTGAGGAAGCAGGGCTGGTCTCAGGAAAGGGACCACTATTCCACTAACACATCTCTGTTTCCTGCTGCACCTTCACATAATTTCATTGATTTTCACAATGTATGAATTGTGCCCTCTGGGGGCAGCTCAAGCAGAGCTCAGCCACTCCACCTTTGCTTTGGTAGAAGCTAAACAGCCAATGAGAACATCTGTAAGAGAATCCATAGGTTCAAGCTGGCCACAAGTCGTGCTGTTCAAAGCTCAGCAGATGTTTATATGAGTAGAAAAGAATTATGGCTGTGGTTTGCTCAGGCACCTTCAGTAATTCAAAAATTAAGTTTCTATTTTAGGTGATTTCGTTTTCCAGCTATTTCTAGCTATTTGCAATATTGAGCACTTTGTAAGTTCAAATCACAATCATAATCTCCAAATATTTCTCTGAGGGCATTTATTAAATATTTCCTGAAAGCTGAGCTCAAACCCATGGGTTTTTCAGAACAAGTAGCCCTACATTTTGCTGAAATGAAAGTGGATGCTAGTATACTTCTATGCAGAGTTCCTCAGTCAGCACAGGAAGGCTTGTGATTAGTACAGAATTTCACCTCTCATGCATATTTCCCTCAGAATTCTCTTTCTCCCTCAAGTTCAGTAGCTTGCAACTTGTAGAACTATCAGAAAGCAATGTTGTATTAAGCCTTGGCAGGAAGTCTATGTGCATTTGCAGCAAAGATCCCTGTCTGCCGTGCATTGCAAAATTCATGAACCAAATCTCTGAAGAAATAGCAAAATCCCTCATTCCCCACATCCAAAGGAAAGACAAAGATTTAGACGGTTTCCAATGTAGCTGCAGCAACTTTCATTTACATAAGAAACAGGTCATTAACACAATGGAGGAGAAATAAATAATATAGTCATTTGAACATCTCTTTAAATATGTTAAATTATTTTCTCAGTCCCAGATGGTCTCTTTAGGGAAATTAAGTGTTAGGGGGAAAGAGATTAATCTATTTAATCTATTTTACTAGAAATAATCACAGTAAATTAATATGTGCTGATTTGCAAAATCAGCTAAAATAATATCAGTCAGGTTATACCAATTATTTTCTGTTCTGTGGTACATACACCACATCATTTTGGCAAGCAATCTGGGAAACAGAAGGAATTGAGAAGCTAAACTAATGGAAAATATGTAGCAATATTTATAGGTAGACCTGACTAGAAAGCAGAAAATCTGATTCATTAAAAAACAAACCAACATATTGTGAAATGTGTTCTTGTTCTACGTATGTTGAAAGATTTTTTCCTAAGATAAAATATTTAAGAAAGAAAAGGGTAGATTTCAGAACAGACTTAGAGCTTTCACACTAGGATTAGTAGGCCTCTTTCTGAATCCCTAATTTGTCCAGCTGATTCTATAGTTATAGCAGAGACATCAGAGCGAATTGTGGCATCAACAAACTTCTTCAATGAGTATGGAAATCTGCATGGCCTAGAATATCTGGACTACTTGGAATGTTGGGCACCTACTGCTGGTTTTGTTGTCTAAGCTTGTTTTGTTTTCTAAGCAGACACAAATATTCAAATACCATGTTACAGTCTGTAAGAATCAATCTACTCTCAGTCTTGGAATTTAAACCTGGATTTTGATGTTTGATAGGAGACTTTTAACACCTAGGAGATTGTCTTTTTCTAAAGTTGGTGCAAGGAATCTTTGCTAGCTGCTTGTGGGGTTTTTTGTTAAATATTATTGAGAAGATAGTCATCAGGAACAGAAAGATAAGCAGTACCCTGCATCTTTAGGTCAGACCCACTGTTGCTAAGCACTGAAAGAATATGGTCATGCCATGTTCAAATTCTAAGCAGACTGAAAAACTACTTTTCTCAGTTTTGAGACCTCTTTCTTGCTTCCTCTTAACATCCTTCCTTTCTTATGGGAGATGAATATAAATATATTAATTTAGATGGTGATAATATAATACTCAAAATAGAGTAGCTGAAGGATTAGGCAATCAAGGGAGGAGCTGCCTTTCCAAGACACCTAGACAGGCTGGAGGAATGGACTCATGAAATTCAGCAAGGATTCATTTCTGCACCTGGGAAGGAAGAAACTCATAATGATAAAGTCTGGGAATTGGCAGACTGGGGAGCACCTCTGCCTCAAAAATGGACAGCAATATAAACAAGATTCAGCAGTGTATCCCAATACACAGGGTTGTATTAGCAGGCCAGTGATCATTGTATGGTGGTGGGGCTGGAGCACTGTCCTGTGAGAGGGGCTGAAGAAATATTCAGTTTGGAGAAGAGCTGACTTTTCATGGGGCCTAACAGCAGCTTCACTGTGGCCGTGAGAGAGTCATCAAGATAGAACAGTGGCCTTTACAGCTGTGTATGGTGCAAGAGTGAGTGACAACATCACCAACTGAACCAGAAGAGATTCCATCTGGAGGTAAGAAGAAAGTTGTTCCTCTTGAGGACTGTTCCAAACAGTGGAACAGGTGATCCAAAGAGTCTGCAGAGATCTGGAAAACCTGACTGGATAAAGGCCTCGGAATCCTGGTCCCAAATCAGTGCTGAGCAGAAGGCTGGATTATATGACCTTCTGTTCTCCACATGCAGACTAATCTGACTTTCTTTAAACAGTTAAATAGGCAAAATATTTTATTTGCTGAACTTTATAAATATCCAATTTAGTTAACATTTGTATTGATTAAGATTTTAGTGCAGAGAATGAAAAAATGGGCATTATTTAGGAACACTTGCCCAAGGATAGCATAACTTCAAAGGTAAGTTAGAAAGAATTCATTTATCTAAATATTCATGGCTACATACAGTATAGGTGATGACAGATGTCCACTAAAGCTCTGAAGTCAATGAAGAAAAATGGGCAATTTTAGGTACAATTCAGTATTTTCTGAAGTGGATATGCAAACCAGGCCTAATGAATCATGTCCTAGAATTTATTATTTCTTTCCACTCATCATAAAGTGGATGTAAGGCGATTAGTTCAGCCATGGAAGTTTACATGCTGTACATCAGAAATGAGGTGCTATGAAACCCAGTCACTGCATTGAACTAATTTTCTCTAGGAAATCACACAAACACTCCCAAACTATTAAAAAAATTAAAAAAAAAAAAAATAGGCACATTAGTGGAGTTTTGAACAAGTGAAACACCAGTCCTGAGAACAGAAGAATACAGTTGAATAAAAAAGAAACTTTTCTTAAACTTTATGGTAAAGTAGATCAGAGTTTACATATTGCACCTCAATTTAATTTTTTTATTTTAGTGGGAAGAAAAGCTAAGTTTAAAAATAAAGAAAGAGAAACATAAATTTAATTCTGCCACTTTTCAACAAATGTATAAGAAATCAGGGGGAAGTATCAGGCATCCTTCACCTAGGCTTTGCATCCAGTCTGTCCAATGCTTTTCTTAAAGTCATCACCCAGTATTGAATCTAATGAAAAGAAGATGATGTGTAGAAAATGTGGTCCTACTGTTCTACAGCATCCTAAGAGTACTTGCCAGGAATGAAAGGTCTGTAATTTCATAGTATGCTCACTCTAAGCAGGTCTGATTTTATTCTTCCACTTCCTAAGAAAGTACTTAATCACAGAATCATGGAATAAGCTGAGTTGGAAGGGACCCACAAGAATCATCGAGTCCAATGCCTGGACCTGCACAGCTCTGTCCCCAGAGTCACACCCTGTGCCTGAGAGCATTGTCCTAACATTTCCTGAACTCTGTCAGGCTGGTGCTGTGACCACTGCCCTGGGGAGCCTGTACCAGTGCCAACACAGCAACTTATCATGCCCTCATGCCCTAGTTAAAATACAAAAATACTTTTGTTAGTTTTAACCAAAAAATAAAGGTACATATCCATTATGATCATTCATTTTGAGCAAGGTGTTTGTTTCTGGAGGGTTGTAGGTTTTTGGGGATTTTTTATTATTTATATTAGTGTTCTTCATTCTTGGTGATTGCCAAAGTATAAAAACTTTTTTCAGAACTTTCAGTAGAACAGTGACTTTTTTGAAGGGAGATAAAAGTAAGAAAATACAAATTATCCATTACTGCGGTGGTAGAGGAAAATAACAGTGATCTTTTTTGAACAGGTATAGAGGGGAGAATCACACAGTTTGAAGGATGGTATTCAGTACATTCTACTTTTTTCTAAGTGCCAGTGGTGGTATTTTTGTTGTTGCAATCAGAAACAAGCATATGCAAATTTTATAATGAAATATTCTACATATTTTTCATTAAACCACTTCAGAGCTACCTGAATTACAGAATATCTCCATATCCTCTGGTCCTGGGTTGGCTATATGACCTGTTTGTATCCCCAATCGTCCTCTTACTTATACTAGACCTTAAGTTCTACAACTTTAAGTTGTCCCAGAAAGAGTGAAGGTGGAGGAAAAAAACAAACACTCCTACAAAGCAAAGCTACATTCCAGCAGACAGCGTTATCTCTTTGTTTTTTTTGTTTTTTTTTTTTTTCGCTCTCTAGTGTGGGTACTGGAAGAACTCGCAGTGGAGGGTTTTTCCTCGGATTTTTCCCGGCTTTTTACAGGGAGAGACTTTGTTTCTTTTACTGAGTATTTTTCTTTTTTTTCCTCTTCCTGGGACTGACTGGCATCGCATGGGCCCAGGACACCAGGGAACCCCCGGGGGGCCCCCCCTCGCCGACTCCTACAGC